>JYFJ02009205.1:0-10380 GCA_000934665.2 Catajapyx aquilonaris | reverse complement strand
CCCCCCCTACGTCTGCCACCGTTCACACTGTTAAATACCTTACTCTTTCGCCTCACTGGATTTCGCAAGATGTTGTGCGGGATTGCTCTGAATAGCCAGGATAACGTTAGAAATCGGCTCGCAAGGGAACTGATTCAATCAATATGTCGGCGACTGTACATCATGACACAATATGACACCAAGAGCGGTGTTCCAACTTCGATGCCATGGCTTAGGGCGGTGCACGAGGGTGCTGCCCCTTTGAATTACCCTTGAATTACCCACCAGTAGCACAATCGGGTCCAAACTTGACATGAACAACCCCTACGCCTGTCTGGATCTCTCTTCTTGTGCAGAAGCCACAACCCCATTTCCGTGCGCAATGAGAACAGAGTTGTCACTATTTAAAATCAAACTCTAGTATGTTACTGATGAAACTGGGGTTTCTCATTTACCTGGTTCGACATTCTCGATCACATTGATAGAAGACAGGCAGTGTATTCAAATTGTGTGGTGTAATTAAAACCTTATCACTGCAAATGGCAGGATTTCTTTGAGTTTGTGATGCTTGCAGTCTGAATAACTCATCACAATGAAGAGAACATGCAGACAACAGAGCAGCTGATGTGTGTGTGTGTCTGGGGAGGGCATGATCCAAGACGATCTCTGAGTGACCCTCACCCTCGTGTGCAATTTTGCAATCTGGCAGCTTGTTTTGGTTTGATTTGGTTTGGTTTAGTTTAGTTTATTAGGAAGGAGCCAAAGCAATTATGGCTCTCTGACTATTAGAAGGCACAAAGGTGAGACAGATGGAGACAGAAACAAAGAGGAAAAATGAAGAGAGGAAAGACTGATATCTATCTCTCTTAGTCTGTCTCCTATCCCAAAGACCTGTCTGACTTGGGAGACCCTGCCAGTAGACGAAGCTACCGCCAGCAGAGCTCTTGGGGTCAGGGGAGAAATGCAAGCCTCACCACCATGACAAGGTGGAGATACATTGGGTGGGCTTCCTCTTTTGCCTGCTTGGTGACGGGGTTGATGGGATGGCCAGATCAAAATACTGACAGCCCTGCAGTACGAAAGTGTGGAAATTTATTCCTAACTCGCTTTATTACCCAATATTCCGGGTTTTAGGACTTTTCCCTCGATCAGGGTCTGGTTTCTATCAGTGTATCAAGTTTCAGCACGCTCAGTAGTCTGGAAGTGGGTTAGGTATCCTGGACAACCAAACCAACAGAGATACTTTATTCTTTATTATGTAAGAAGATTTGTCACAAAGTAACAGTGATAGTTACGGATAGTTACCTATGACAGCAACATCACTCATGATCAGCGGTTTGTTGTATTGCACAAAAATTAATATAATGAGACATTTACCTCAGATGCAGTGTGAGAGTACCAGTGTTATTAATGCCACATGGTGTAGTGAAAGTAGTGCATATTTGGGAACACATGGATATGCAAAATTTTTAGAAAATGATAAAGTAGCTGATAAGTACTGAATCAATAAACATATACTGTAAGGTAGTAAGATGGCTGGTTGAGGCCAAAAATAAGCATGCTTGGCTCACTTAACTGTGTTAAGGAGAGCAGGCAAGGAAGTTTATTACTGGTGCATAAGATTGCAAGGCAATGAAAAAAGTTTATGGATTGGTGTAAGTTATTTTGGGATGAGTGTAGGGCTGTAGGCATTCAGTATGTCACTGTTTAAAGGCCTGTTCCCAAAGAAGCATTTTTACACGAAATCATGCTGTGACAGTGTCATCTTACTGACGCTTTTACAGCTAGGTCAAGTGAACTCATTCCCAAAGACAATTGTTGACATTCGGCTGTAACAGCTTGATAAACAAGGCGATAAACATGGTGACGCGGCTTTAAAAATGTTCGGCTGGGGGAGGAGGGGAAATCAAATTTGAGCTGTTTACGTCACCTGAAACCGATCACGTGACGATCTGTGACCTGATTGGTCGGCAGGAGTCGGGAGCCCCTCCCCTTCTGGTGTAGAATGCCAATAGCATTCCCAACTGATGCAACTGGACCCTCCATGCTGTTGCAGATACACTGTCACAGATCGATGTTGCATAAAAAGCTGCTTTGGGAACAGACCTTAAGGAAGCCCTCACCTTTGTGAAGTTGGATACACATAGGTTCTTTGCGAGTGTATACTCACCCTCCAAATGCGCTGGTGTTACAAGCCTGTTGGATGATGTCCTGTGACCATGAAAAAGTATTCACATTCTGCAATGGAAATAGTCCAGATGTTTCTGTTGTTCAGTGCATGACATTTCTCATGGGAATGCCCTTGAATGATTGCAAGACGAGTGTCACACTAGGTTGTTTTTGACAATTTTGAAGTGTCTTTACTTATAATTACTTATAATTACTTATTACTTATTATTTTTGTTATGGATGGACTCGAAACTGAAATCTGCTGTCACATTGATCAGGTTTTACAACTACCAAATACATTATTATTAGTTGATTGCTAGTCAGATAATAATTATTTATTTGTAGTGGACAAGTTTCTGTGGTACAATCCCCCCATGTCTGTTATGGATTTCTTTTCATGGGTTGAATTTGGTGTAACACTAGGATATACTAGGATATAAGGAATATAAAGCATAAAATATGGGTTCTGCTTTCAAGTACTGTAATATTTCGATAGACTTTATTGTTAATTGACACTCAGTCCAATTATGCTACCAATTTAAGATCATGGTGTTTCCATACCATATCGCACAATGAATAAAATGATGACCATAATACAGTAATAACTGCTGTTTCTGTGTGCGCTTCTTGTGGTGGACCTTTGGTAACATTTGTGACATCTTTTTAGTCACTTAAAATGGTATGCCTGTGTGTGTTCATGAATAGCACTATGAAAATAATGGTAATGCAGTTCTTGCTAATATCAGAGCAGTATACCGTGGGATTAATAATTTAGCTTACATCCGTATCAGTTGAAATGTAAGGAGGCTCCAGCATCAAGTTGGTGCTCCTGAGCCGCCCTGAGCCCGCCAAATTGTAGTCTGTCAGAAGAACTGAATGTGCATCCTCCCTGCACCCCAACAACCCCCACCCCTCCCCATCTCTCTTTCTTCCCCCTCATGGTGCCAACAGTACGTGTGGATACAGCAACATTTATGGTAGTGTGGATATGAGCTAAGTTATGAACCACATGATATAATTGCCTGATGTTGGCTAATTTTTTAGATGTGCTGTGTGTCTTGTTCATCACATGCAATAATTTACTGACAAATTTAAATTGCAATTATACAGACTGTGATTTCTTAGTGCCGCAATTTGATGTGCATCATGGTTGGGTCTGCATGGTTTAAAGTTCACTGTGTATTACCTTTTCCAGAATTATGCAAGTATTATGTGCACTCCTCACCTGTGAATATTGCGATCTGAAAAGAATGGGCCTTGGTGCATGCAGTTTTCATGTGACGAGGTGTGTCTTCAAAAATGTTTGGAAATAGATTTATTTTGAGACATATGAGCTGCACCTATAATTTCAGATTGTTACCTTTATAGGGTGCCATTTTTATTCTTTCTAATGTTGTGTGTTTATTAACCTGGTGAAACAATTCAGCCAAAGTCTAAAACAATGCTACAGTAACGTCAGTTATTTTGACAATATCTAAAGACGGCACAAAAAATTCGAAGGCAGTACATTTTCATGGATTCATGGGCGATTTGTGTGCCAGTGAAGTGTCTGCTGCTGTCTTTTCCATCTAAGCATGTTTTCCCTCAAACCACCATGATATAATCATGATGAAGAGAATCCTGGTAGTGATAACCAAAGGTGGAAAATACATTTTTTAAAGGATACCCTGTGTTGTAAAAGACATGTTACGTACTGAAATACATGCATGAAATAAATAATGTGTATGTCATTACACTCCAACTGCTTTTACTTTGTCACTGAGTCTACCCAGCAGTACCAACTGAAAAATATAAATTGTTTGTCCCATTATGTACTGTATCGCTCAAAAAGATTGGGCCAATTTTGCATTGAAGTTAAACTGAATGTCATCTCAATCTTTTTTGAGCGATATAATGCACTATGGCCGAGTTGCACCGGCTCCCGGAAAATTTGTCGGGCCTAAGAAGATCCAGGATAGTTTGTTATTCATTGTGGTCAACAGTTCTGTCAACAATGAATAACAAACTATCCTGGCTCTTCTTCAGCCCGACAAATTTTCCGGGAGCCGGTGCAACCCGGCCTATGTGTATAAAATTTTGGCTCATATCCATATCGTTAGTAATCCTAGCCAGCAAGGTAAGGAATTTGTTGGACACCTGTTGCGTGATTAGCTGAGATTTCTGTTGTTCAGGTGCTTGCTATGACCCACTAGGAAAGTGAAAGCTAGAACTGAGTAGGTGAGAATGAAAAGTGTTCAAATCCATTCCTCTCAACTTACTAGAGAAGAAGAAAACATGTTTTGTGCTAAATGCATGGAAGCAACTTATTTCCAACCTTTACAAGTAATATCCTTCAGTACGTTACACCTGATCACCGATCACCTGGGGCTTCCTTTAACACATTCTGGAAGACTGATATAGACATGCTTAGGTTGCCAAATAAAATATTTAAAGAACTTGACGAGGTATCACATTCTAATAGCACACTGGAAGTGTTGCCACATTACACAACAAGTATTCTGTAGTGCCATAAAAATTAAAATAGCATTAATTAGCTCCTAGCACTTTTGTGGCCTTTTGAAGCATGCAAAAACTGCAAATTCAGAACAGTATGACTTCATTTCTCAGAGGGGATGGTGAGAAGGGGAGAAAGATTTTTGGAATGTGGTAGGAAACAGGAGAACTCGAGAGAACCTCTTGAAACTTTTTCCACTTGTAAACATATCTATATGATATAAATTTTTAAATGCTAAGAAATGGCTGAAGTTTTGGTCTTGGCTTAGTTTGTTTCGATATGGGCTGCATTTGTCACTTGGCAAATGTAAAGAGGGTATTCAGTCTCTTGCCAAAGCCTCTCAGTCATGTCAGGAGTTACCGTTGCGTTCCTGGAGAAGCTGGATCATTTCACCATAGGCTACACAATGTTCTTGATGTATCCGCACAAAAAAGTCTGGTGGGGTAAGATCTGGGCTTCTGGGGGCCAGGTGTTGGGGAACTTCCCATTCAAGACTTCGCGCCCTGGGAGGCTGAACAAAATTTATGACAATAGCAATGAAACTTTCCTACACCAGGTTTGTTTTATGGACAAGGTGACTTTTTATTGTGAATCATCAAGAACATTGTGTATGGCATAAAGACCCGTCATCTCCAGTACCCATGGGATAGGATTGCAACAGTAACTCCAGACATGATTTAGAGGGTTTAGTACAAGACCAAATATTGTCCTTATATCTGCTGAGCAACAAATGGAGCTCACATTGAAACAAACTAAGGTGAGACCAAAACTTCTGACATTTCTGAGCAGTGAAAAACTTAAATCATTTAGATATGTTTACAAGCTTTTGAGTTACAGGGTTTTATTAGGTCTATGCAAAAGCTTGTGCTGTTCCTTGGAAGAATATAAAATCTGTGAAACTAGTTTGCAAAACATATCAAAATGTTCCACCATCACTTTCAATAACCCTAAGCCAACGTTAAGGCAGCAGATGAATGCCTTAATGTAAAAGTTTCTGGGCTTTGACTCAAAGAAGTCAATGACCCATTTCTCAACATCAGTGAGACTAGCAAAGTGCTCGCCAGACAAGTCATGTGGCATAGAATGAAACATGTGGTAATCCACAAAAGGGAAGTGTCAGGCGAGTGCACTGGGTGTGGTAGCACCTCCCATCCCAGCTCTAGCAATCTTCTTTTTTGTTGCTCTCGCCCAGGTTTGAAAAGGTCTTGTCAGGGTTCATCTTGAAATGAGGGCAAAACAGAGACTGATATAGCAAAATTTTTACAATGATCCCGATGGACATGTTTGTTGAGTCACACTGACTCCACAAAACACATGCGGGTGTCAAATTTATTAAGTGCGTGTAATTGACCACACAAAATCAGCATGAAATTTTGCAGAGACCCTGGATGGAATACTGTACTGTCAAGGTTATGATCATGAACTGAATTTTGCATGTGTGGTTACATAATTCATTCTTTCAGTACCTACATGAAGCAGGATGGGGAGCCGACGGAAAGATGATAGGTATTGCCCAGCCGAGGCGTGTTGCAGCCACCACCTTAGCTACCAGGGTGGCAGAAGAGTGTGGGTGCACTGTAGGTCAACTTGTTGGATACAGCATACGATTTGATGATTGTTTTGATGCCACGCAAACAAAGATCAAGGCAAGTTGCGGAATGTGTATTTATATTATTTTGTGATTTTATGAGTGTTGTGTGTGCGTACCGGTCTTCAATAAGCTCTGGGGACGGAAATGGGAGTTTTTACTGTACTGTGGGGACATCCTCCCATTTGCGGGGACATTTTCGGTACCCGCATGTCCAACGCTTGATTTTCTACTGCTTTAGTGGGGACATGTCCCCACAATTTTGTTTCTTTAAAATCCATTTATCTCAGCCTAGATTAGTTATGGTAGGGTAGGTTAAGTAGGATAGGATAGGTTACATTAGGGTAGGTTAGGTTAACATAATTTATGTTAGGATACACTAGCTTTCAAAAGTTGTGCCCCACAGCTTATTGAGGACAAGTCTGGGTGAGTGTGTGTGTGTGTGTATGATTAGCATCGAAGCATCTCCTATAAGATACTTGCTTTTAATTGCTGCGTAGGTAGAAAATCCTGATTCACACAATCATATCACAAGTGGTGGCAAAAGGAAAATG
Organism: Catajapyx aquilonaris; assembly: GCA_000934665.2. Lineage (NCBI taxonomy): Eukaryota > Metazoa > Arthropoda > Diplura > Dicellurata > Japygidae > Catajapyx > Catajapyx aquilonaris. The sequence continues at coordinate 3,596 of JYFJ02009205.1, read as the reverse complement.
ATTTTTAAAAATCGTCCAGTGGTGGGGAGAGGAAGTGGCGTCGCGGTAACGTATGCACCCACGGATAGGAAGGTCCCGGGTTCAATCCCCACCCGGGGTTCCCACCTTTATCCGTGCAGAGTTGGGCCATCTCTGTCTTCATTTCGGGTGGAAATTTCCTAAAGACTAATCCACCCGGGGGTCACAAAATGACCACTCAACGACAGCGCACATGCACTTCGCACATCCCCTCCTACCTACCCTTGGAGTAACTAATAAGATCTTCTTAACTCGCTCCAAATAAATCCCAATGGTGGTAATTCCACCCCCCCTAAGGAGTAGGTAGCTCCCCCTGTGGGGCAATGAAAAAATAAAAATAAAAAAAAAAGAAGAAGAAGAAGAAGAAGAAGAAAGAAAATCGTCCAGTGGTTAAAATTAGTATTTTACTGTGCCAAAATTTTGAACAATATAGTCTACATACTTATTTAGGATGACAATATAATAATTTTCAAAGTGGTTTCTGACTAATGCCTATGAGGCATTCATAGTCAGTTGATGTCAGGCATGTTGGTTTTGAAAGTACCTCAGGGTGTTGGAAAATATTTCTCGAAGCAATCGCTTAGACATCATATCTTAGGTGCTCACGAATGTTGCCCAACACACCTTCTGGTGCCTCCGATTGATGTTCTTCTTGTACATCTGTGTCATAAGTGGAAAACACTCAAGGCTACCACCCTCAATGAATTCGGTCCATAACTGCAGTTTTATCTTAAATGAGAGCACTCTGTCTCTGGCATCAAAAACTGCAAGAGCCTTACTTTGCAGACAATGGTTCATTTCACTTCTTTTGGCAAAAATATCTGATAAATACTCGAGTTTGCAGTCATTCTTCATTATTCAATAAGTTTGCCAAATGAATCTGTGATCCATTTAAAATGATAGTACTTCATTCTGTAAAATTTGCATGACACACGTAAATGTTTTTAACAGCCACCACATGTCTGTGTGAACAAACAAGGACTTACGAAGACTTCTCATGCCGTCACACAAAATTTGGGACAGCCTGGATTTCAGAGGCTGGGACTTAATGTTATTTATAATAATTTGTACAGCATCATCCAGAACCTTTTAAAGCAAGGAAGACACTTTTAACTGCTAAGGCTTAGGCTTGTCTGTGGAAGACACAGTGACTACTGTTGCCTTCCTTTGATTTTTCTTTTATTCAGGTGATAGCTCCAGTAGTCTGGCCTTCGGGCCAACTGTGCATACATTGATGCAGTTGTTCCATGAAATGCCATTTGCGATGCCAAAATGCCAATAAACTAAAAATGTAGATCCCGTTGTGTTCAAGGGCAGGTGGACTAGTGAACAATTTTTTTGAAAAATTGTCCTGTAATTATTCTCGATGCTTCCGCGGAGCCCTTTGCCAAGCTTTGCGGAGCCCCAAGGGCTCTGTGGAGCACAGTTTGGGACCCACTGGCCTGCATGTTGTGATATAAAATAAAGTCTCAGGACCATTTGAACAGCCTTTTTAGTTTGAATTCATGATTAATGCCTATCTTATCATGGACCTTCTTTTTCTCTTTCTTTTTGCAGTTCATGACTGAAGGCATTTTAATAAGAGAAATGATGTCTGACCCCCTCCTGAGTCATTATTGCATTCTCATTCTGGACGAAGTACATGAGAGGACACTTTATACTGACATTCTTCTGGGGCTTTTACGGAAGATATTGAAGGTATGCAGAAAGTTTATGAATTTGGGAACATGTGAGGTTGATGCTTTGTTTATTTACAGAAAAGAAAGGATTTACGCTTAATTGTCTCCTCTGCAACCATGGATGCAGAAGAGATGAAGGAGTTTTTCAACTTTAATACTAGTGCATGTGCAGATAAAGATACAGCTGCAGTACTCAGTGTGCGAGGGAGGACTTACCCATGTGTGGTACATTACATGAGTGGTAAGGCCTGTTTTACATATTAAAATGAAACAACTATTCATTTATTTGACTAACTGCATGAATTAGCGATTTAGATAAGTGGCAGGTATGTCTTAATAGCAGCGTGTGAACATTTTAATAATGGATGTCACATATTCTGCCATGCAATATGTTTCTGTATGACTTTTTCATAATGATTTAATTACGAAAAAATTACAAGTTTCCAACATGAAAAGGTGCGAAAAAGTTGCCTGATAAATTGCTGATTTTAGCATTTTGCTCCTTGCAAAAACACTACTGACCTTAACCACCCAATTTTGGGATGGAGTTCTGTTCTTCACCCAAAACATGTCCTACCAACAATATTTTAACAAATGAATTTATTAATTGAATACCTTTGACACACCAGGGGCCTTTGAGTGACTCTTCTGTTAACCCCTTCCCTACCAGCTAGGCCAGTGGTTTCCAACCTGGGGGTCGCGGGGGGTCGCGAGCCTTTGCTCAACTTTTTTTTTTTTTTGCAACTTCTGTGTAAATTGAACCATTTTTGTACAGGGTGTATGTTTTCTGGAANGGGGGGGGGGGGGGGGGGGGGGGGGGGGGGGGGGTCGCACATTTATGGAAACATGTTTAGGGGGTCGCAGTTGTTAAAAGGTTGGAAACCACTGAGCTAGGCCCTAAACGTCTAGATTTTTGCTTACTTCTACTCTGAACGTAAAGACAAGATATTCTACAAATAACAACAGAATTCATGGAAAACACTATTATTTTCCTCCTCTAGAAATTCCTAAATTATTTCCGAAAAGATTGCCTTAAAAACTTGACATTCGAGTACTACCGACAAACTGTTAAGGCCTGTTTCCACCGGCATAATTTTTGAGCACCAAAAGAAAAGCACAAAAATGGATCACAAAATCAAACAATATTTATTATTATTACTTTGTTACTTTATTATTAATCGCCTAGCAACAAAAGTGTTCTGGCTTGCATTTTGTCCAGGACAAAAATTATGCCGGTGGAAACAGGCCTTTAGGCTGATTTAATTTTGAAATACTCTGAAATATACTGAACAACAACCTTGAGACCTGTGCCAGAAGCATTTGCTGAAATCGTCATACTTTGCGAGAAATCAATTAATACTTATTTGCTGCTTTTTGACACTTCGCAAGAAGTAAATCCATTTGGGAGTTTTCCGAAGTTTCAAAAACCCGCAAGTAAGAATTAATTTACGCATCGTAAAATCGATGATTTCAGCAAATTCATATGGCACTCTTCTCAAGGTTATAATAATAATATAATAATGGATACCCGTGATAGGCCTCCTTGGGCCTCTTAGGGGATCATCTTTTCGTGAACCATCTTTAATCATTGCCTGCACTGTGATGGATTTTGATTGCAGGAGGAAAGGGAGAACCCCGAGAAAACCCACACGAACACGGAGGGTTCTTAAGGTTATTGTTACGTATATTTTAGAGTATTTAGGGACTTCCAGAAGAGTAAAATTGTTCACAGCACATTAATAGTGTTTACCATGAATGGGTAAATATAGCTGGGTCATTCCATGTCAATTCACCGAGCTTTAAAGGAAAATTGACCCTTGGGTTGTCAGATTTTGACGAAAATCGGCGAATCGCTTTAATTACGTCTTTCAAAAATACCATTTGCGCGGTTTTGAGATT
>JYFJ02009204.1:0-10373 GCA_000934665.2 Catajapyx aquilonaris | reverse complement strand
CGCAATCCGCCCGGCCTGACATGCCCAAATGTTTACGCCACTGTCCGCCACGAGAGGCGCTACGTGTCAAAATTTTTCCAAACGCACGGTCCCTATAAGCGATAACTCGAAGACTTGTAGACATACCGGTATATTCCGCTGTATTTTCACATGGTGCTGAAAGAGCGGTGCGTATAACTTCCGGACTCAATAGCAGCTTAGTCTGAATAGCGTTTAGGTCCCTCCCTGGCACTTCCAGTCATCCGAATGAAAACCTCATCAAAACGTGTGACCTGCGTTTCACTGTCAAGGAGCGCAGAGAAGCGTACGGAAGCGTGGGTTTCGTCAAGGATACTTGCACTTCCACGCCTAGTAGAAAAAGCCTGGGTTTCGTCAGCCATTACAGTACAACGGTAAGGTCATCTTTTGGCCGCCCTTAATTTGAAAATAAAGCAGCTACATCCTTTCACAACAGCTACGCTACCCGGCCCCGCTGTTTGTCAGTTCCACAGTCCACACCAAGGACGTTTAAGAACTTACGTCCTTGGTCCACACCCTTCTAAGACCGTGGTCCACACCAATGGTCTTGACCGTGGTCTTGACCAAGGTGTTCCACAGCCCACACTAGTTCCTAGTTCTATGACTTCTATCTCAGTTGGCCTGTAGTTGTTTTAAATTCTGCTGCAGTCAGTGACTGATCGAAGGGACGGTTTCCTGGTCTACGCCACAGGTTTACGACTTTCCAGGCTGCTGCACCCTCAGTTTACGAACAGAGGGTGACAAGAGTTTCGAAACGAGGACGTTTGGAAGGCAGTGAGAAGGTTGGAATAAGGTGAATATTCGACATGCCGGGACAATAGAACGAAATGGGCGTCAGTACCATTGTTGGACATTAGAATGTTCAGTGGGGGTTGGAATAATGGGCAGGACTTTTCAGCGATGGAACTGGACATTTCTGGCATCAGCGCTGCTCTGGTTGAACCAGTATTAGTAGAAGGCTACGGTGGGGGTTGAGGAGTCTCACAGTGCACGTTCAGAATCCATTGCTTGGGACCAGAAGTTGTTCTGAAATATCTGTGTATTTGCATCTATAAAATGGGACAGACTCTGGATGAGTCCTAAGCCTGTACATGTACATGTCATAGTACAGCTGGTAACTGTACAAAAACTTAGAGGGTTACTGTATATAGATTTTTAATAACACTGGTCTACAAAAAAAAACTTTTTTTGTGCAGCAAGGGAAGTGATATGTGATTCTAATAGTAAATCTTCCGCTGAATTCAAATATGTAATTAGTTTCTTTCTATCACGCAGGGTTTTTACGTAACACACAATTTAAATCTGAAGGAGACATATGAAGCTGGTATATAAGTTACATATGCATTACCCATTAAAAAGAAGCCATTGATGACCTTCTGCTGTATTTTGCTTGTGGGATATCTCCCTTGAGTGTCCAGCAGTAGTCTGCCAACATATTTGGATTCCATTTTCTTTGGTACCGCTTTTCCATGCTGGTGATGTCTTGATGAAATCGCTCTCTTTGTTCATCGCTGACATCACCAAGATTCTCCGGGAAAAAGTCCAGGTGGGAGTTTAGGAAATGGATGTTAATGGACATGTTGCATCCCATAGCTTTGTAGGAGTCCAAGAGTTCGCGTACTAATTCACGGTAATTTTCAGCCTTTGAATTCCCCAAGAAGGTTTTGGTGACACTTTCAAAGGAATTCCATGCTGCCTTTTCTACGCTGTTTAAGTGCTCCTCAAATCTCGTATCTCTCATCAACTGCCTTATTTGAGGACCCACAAAAATCCCTTCCTTAATCTTGGTATCACTTATCTTAGGGAATTGTTCCTTCAAGTATAGGAAAATCCATCACCAGTGCGGTCCATTGCCTTAATGAAGTTTTTCATTAATCCCAGTTTAATGTGTAGGGGGGGGGGTAAGTAAACATTCTCAGGTTTGACAAGTGGATGATGGGACACATTTCTTTCTCCAGGAGTAAACGATTCACGTGCTTTCCATATCTTTGCAGTGAAATGACTTTTTTTTTGTCTCGGCTGTCCCATTCACATAGAAAACAACAATACTTTGTGTATCCAAGCTGCAATCCGAGTAAAAGTGCAATGACTTTCAAATCGCCACAAACCTTCCAGACATATGTCTCGTAGTCAATCTTTTCCAGGAGGAGTTTCATATTTTCGTATGATTCATTCATGTTTGCGCGTGAGCTAATGGTACAGAAGGAACTCACAAATTGACGCATAAAAACAGTCGTAGCAAAAAAACTATGCGTGATGGAAAGATTCTAATTACATATTTGAATTCAGCGTAAAAAGTTCTATTAGGAACACTATCAGTGATCTTTGCTACAAAAACCTTGTAGACCAGTGTAATTTTGTATGCCTTGAGATACATGTAATGATGCTAGATATGTCACTTTTCACGTTGATTTTTATGCGGAGGTGAAATTCAGATTTCATGTAAAAATAATGTTTTTTACCCACTGAACCTGTACCAAAGACATGACGATCACTGTCGACAAAAAAATGTGTATAAGTGCAGCACCAAACACTAACAACTACTCCTAGGATCAAAAAGTTCCCAGAATTCACCCATTACTCTGCTCCCTTGAGAAGGAGAGAGACGCGATTTGAGATGTATTTGCACACAATCCTAAAGAGTCAGTGTGCCAAGTTGCATTATCCTGTGTACATCTGAACGTGCCTAGCACACGCTTTTGCGAACTCACTGTATGTCTACTCGTCAATCCACAATGGCCGCACAAAGGTTTGTGTGTAAAGATTTGCTAGAAGCTCGGGACATATTCAACTGAGACACAAGGAAAGCTTCATCAGGTTCTGGTGATCAAGCTTTAGGCCAGAAGCGCAGTGTTTTGAGTCGCAATTGCCTTTCAAGTGTGGTCAATGTTGGTTGAAGGTCAAGGGCACTCAGGAAGACCATACATCAACACAACATCTGAAAATTGTGAAAAAATTCAATAAATCACTTATGAGGACCATCCCCATGCCATTCATGAGATCTGTGACAGAAATGGGATTCAGTTGCAGGTAATTTGTACGCGGGAAATGAATATCCATCGCACTGTGTCCCCAGGCTTCTGACAGCCAACCAGAAACAGCTCTACATATTCAGGAGCTTTGAGAAACCATAAATGGCAACTCAACTTTCAGAAACGGTTATGAAAGTTGTCATGACAATCATTACAGTGGAAAAGCCAACTTTAGTCACCTGTGATCCACACACACTGCTCGTTTTTGTCAGCATTACAGGATTGACGAGTTGACGTACCTTGAGATGTTCAGATGTATACAGGACAATGCCACTTGGCACACTGACTCATTAGGATTGTGTGCAGATACACCTAAAAGCTCATCTCTCTACTTCTCAAGGTAGCTGAGTATTCGGTGAATTCTGGGACTTTTTGATGCTACTGTGTACATCAGGTGTGGCGCGTCATGTCAGCACTAAAAATACTTTTGGATTGTGGAAGTTTTCGCCTTTTGTAATTTTGGATGAAGGATTCTCTACCTGTAGTAATGCCTGTGCCCACATGTAGCAAGATCCCCAAGTTGATCCCAAGCCCAGGCCTCTCTTTCTCTCGTATTGAGACAACAAAACTGGAGTTTTGTTGTCTCCAACTTCCTTTCCAGTGGGATTTCTAATGGTCAACTAACTACCTAGGGAAATGGTTTCAAAATCCCAGCAAGTAATCTGCTCAGGGACCTAATTCAGTTGACATCCGAGTGGTAGGAAGGCTGGCAGTATTCCAAAAGAGTGCATGGTTTTCTCAAGCTCGTTTCCCAAAGAACATTGAATCACCTGCCCCACTGGGTGCCAGAACCAATGTCCAACACACCTGCCTTTGACGTCGCTGTGTAGCGAATCCAGTGTCCATTACCCACTGAAATCTTATGGCAACTATGTCAACTGTTTGGCCTGGCAGTGGGACAGGTTTCTCAGTAGTCTGAGGAAAAACCATGCGTTCCAAGTCATTACATCATAAATCATAATTAATATTTTCTTTTGCCTCCTTCATTTGTCTCCTGATGCATTACCTGCCCTTATGGCAGTTGCACCTGAAGGGGTGTGGGCTTGGTTAATTTACAGAGAATTTTGCAGATCTTCTGCCACAAATGACAACTGGCTCACTTGAGTCTGAATGGCCTTTTTATAATGCATTTAACCTTAGAATGATACTAGCACCTGCATTTACAGGTGGTTTTCTATAGTGAAACCTTGTGAGAGATTGGGAAAGGCTAAAACTGTCCCCTTATACCATAAATTATCTCACATAAAGCGACATGCCGGTGTAGCCGAGGTCGACCAGTTTTTAGAAATGCACGATCTGGTGGCTATACCAGCATGCTGCTGTAGGGCGAAGTATGCTGGTATAAGGCGAGGTTTTCACATAAGTTACATTAACCTTTCGGAACTTGACATTTGCCTGAAAATTGAAATTCACGGCAAGACTATCAAAAAGACACATTTTCCAAATAGGGTATACCCATACCATGTATTGTTTTCAATTGCAGTGTTTGCCAATAATCTCTATTTAAACACTATGTTAGAGCATGGGGTACCCCTGTCAAAGCAGGCTGACGATGGGATAGGTCACACACTCTACATTTTTTAAATGCACTGTGCAACAGAACTGACATATTCTCACAGCCTGTACACTCGCCCATTTTCATTGTAACATTATTTTAGTATGGTACCAGAAGCATTCAATTTTTTTTGGCAAGGATCAAAATTATGGAAATCTACGTCGGTTATTGCGGCATGCCGGCCACCCCCGGGTTATACCGGCATGCTGGTCGACCTTGTTTTATACTGGTGTGCCGCAATATGAGAAGTAATACGGTAATATTGGAGGGTACATGAGAGTAAGGAAATCATTGCATTCATGGCACTGAGGGGATGCCACGAGAGTCTTAATTATTAGTTATTACCATGACCGTGGTTATTACTATTGTATTATGAGCCTTGGCATCTGACAAGGGACGGACCCCAGGTGATAATGGCGGATCTTGATGAAACTTAACATGCTAATACACGATACAGGATATGATAACCAAAAATGAAATATTTGATGCTGAGGTCCATAGTTGAAAAAGTTATGATGTCTTAAAGTGCCAAAAATAATACATTTGCATACACAATGGGATTGCCTGAGCGACCACATATAATGACATTGAAGTGTGTAAACAGTTTTTAGATTTTTCTCATCTGAAAAAAGTCATGTAGGCCAGCTCTGTCCGTCCATCCGTCTGCGTGTGGACAGGTATCAAGGCCTAAACCATGAGAGATAACGACAAATGGCTTCCATATTCGGATGAAGCGTGACCAAAATAGGTTTCGTGGTCAACTTCCGGTGACCCGCCACTTCCCGTTTTCTAAGGTATACGTAGACTTGTGTGGATAGAGCTAACCCAGAAAACCAGAAGTGGCGGGTCACCGGAAGTTGACCATGAAACCTATTTTGGTCACGATTAATCCGAATATGACAACCGTTTGTCGCTCTCTCTTAAGGTTGATACCTGTCCACAGACGGACAGAGCCATTCTGTATGACTTTTTTTTCGATGAGAAAAATTTAGAAACTGATTACACAGTTCAATGTCATTATAAGTGGTCGCTAATTTAATGCCATTGTGTATGAAAATGTATTATTTTTGGCACTTTAAGACGTCATAACTTTTGCAAATATGGGCCTCAGCACGAAATATTTCATTTTTGGTTTTCGTATATTGTCCTGTATTATAGGCCACAGCCGCTTCCTTCCGTCCCTATCCTATCCCCAAAAGCGATGTAAAAATGCAAAGAAAGAGTTCCAGTCAAAACAAAACTCCCCCCTAAAGAGCCGCCGGAGCCCGCTGATAACGGGGTATGATATTATTATTATATTGTCCTGTATTAGCATATTAAGTTTCATCAAGATCCTCCATTATCACCCGGGACTGTCCCTAGTGAGTACTTTTTTCCATTCCATAAGCTTGCCTGGAATGGTGATACAAGCTGAGAGGGGACTGGGTGGTAGGGAAAGACAGGTTTCGAAACAAGAAGCACAATCAAAAAATCATGTGTATTCAGATTCACTCACATCTTACCTTTCGGATGAAATGTGAAATGGTATTTAGCAGAAGCTTGTGAAAGTTTGAAAGGTTGAGCTTTCAGTTGTGTTTGTCAACAAAGGTTTGTTTCAGTGTTATTATGTGAAAAGTAACTGCATTTTCTCTTCATCCACTGTAAATGACAGATTACTGACGGGATGGCTACCTTGAGTAACACCACCCCTCCGTCTGGGAATGTCGATGGAACTGTGATCGACCTTACCCAAGACGACGATAGCCCTCCGGAAATTCCGAGCAGGGGCTCCTACAGGATGCGGGCTAGAAGCCCTCTGGGGAGTCCGAGCGGGGGCTCCTACTGGATGCGGGCTAGAAACCCTCTGAACCACGGTGAGAGTCCCACCCCTCTTTCTTCTTCAATATTGGCTTTTAAAGTTGGTGAAGAATTAATGTATAACAATAAGCTAATGACTAGATGGCTCAAGTATAATGACCTGTGGACAGTGCATATATACGAGGGCCATACTAAAATGATTTACAATTTATTTTTTTGCCACAAATACAGTGCCCTTACAAGTCGGCAGGTAGTCACACATTATAGATAGAATCCTCCTGGAGCCGAATGCTGTACCACCACAGGTTTGTCAACCTCTCCGGGCCGTCCAGGAACCACTTTTTGGAGGTCACCCACTACCGGACAACTGTGCACAATCGACAACGTAAACAACTGTCAACAGTGTCCACGAAATGGTGTTGGCAAAGGTTGTTTTAATTTCATGGATCTGGGGTTGGGTGTTTCCCACACCCGCTGCACTCACCCGGCTTGGCCCTCAGTGACTTTCACCTGTTCAGATCCATGAAAAAAACTCCTGCGCTGATGCAATTTCAAGGACATTGTTGTCTGTAAGCAGTTGTCCGGGAGGGGGTGCACCAAACCTCCAAAAAATTGTTCCCAGAGGGCACGGAGAGGTTTCATACCCATGACTCCTGTGTATTCTGTTCCAGGAGGATTCTATCTATAATATGTGACTATCTGCCGACCTGTACAGGCACTGTATTTGTGGCTAAAAAATAAATTGTCAAATATTTTAGAATGGCCATTGTATAATCATAAAGGCCATGTGGTTGGTACTGTAGTGGTATCATTATTACAGGCTGCTTACTTTTAAGAGCCTCTGTCATATCTGCTTGTTTCTTTCTTTTTCTGTAGCAGAGGATGTGGCTGTCTGCATTCTCAATTATGATGATAGGGGAGGGAATGTGGTGGGGAGTGGGAGAGGCTCACAAATGGCAGGGAAATTGCTAAGCAATGTAGTAACTAGTGTGGCTGCAAAGGGTTGTGTTGAAGGTCATGTTAGACAGCAACTGCCTCATTTTGTCAATGTTGTTGCTTAACACATTTCATGATATGGATACGGCTGAAATTTAGGGTTTGGCATTGACATAAAATTCTAACAAACTGGTGAGGTGAGGTTGCACAGGTGATGCTATACGTACGAGGGCGGATCCGTAAGGAACGCAAATAATTAATTTCTTCTATCATGTTTGCAAATAGAAGGTTGAAATTAGGCACTCATCTTATCTGACTCTCCCGTTAAAAACCTATGTGGCTGGATCTTCTGGCGCCCTAGTGGTGGAAGTGGGAACTATGCCACAAAGCTGTCGCGCTTGTTAGCATCATCAACTATTGAAGAGCAGCGAGGTGTTGTGCGGTTTTTGTGGGCTCAACGGAAAAGTGTGACTGACAGTCACGAACAGAGGGTGCATGTGTATGGTAGTGATTGCCTGGACGTCAGTAACATCTGCTGCTGGTGCCAACGACTCCTCGACACAGATGCTGAAAATGTCAGAGTGCTTCATGACAACGCTCGGCGCCAAGTTCCACGACAGGTCCAAAAGAAAATTTTGCAATTTGGTTGGGAGGTGCTCCAACACCCACCCTACAGTCTGGACCTCGCTCCATCGGACTTTCGCCTGTTTGGTCCTCTGAAGAAGTTCCTGAGCGGCCAACACTTCGATTCTGATGATGAGGTCAAGACTGTCGTCCGCAAGTGGCTGTACGCCCAAAAGACGGACTTTTAGGAACAGGGTGTACTGAAACTGGTGTCATGGTGGGAGAAATCTGTGGTGCGAATTGGTTCTTATGTTGAAAAATAAGTAAGAATTGGGAGGTCGCTATGTATATTTTAAGTTTTGCCTATCTGCGGAGGTGTGGTTGCCGAGATGGTAACGTCTCGGCTTGCTGAGTGAAAGGTCCCAGGTTCGATCCCGGCCTGGGAGTTCCCTTTCACCTGCGTCAGGAGGGTCTCTGACCTGCACCTTGGAGGTGTCTGGCAACCTAACCTCCTGGGGAACAGCACATGACACCTTTACCGACACTGCACTTGCACCCATGTTCCCTCCCCAAAAAATCCCCATCCCTACCGCGTGTCCTTTCATCCTTGCACCGGAGTTAGAAGAAAAATCAGAAAAATTGAAGGAAAAATGGTGGTATTCCACCCCCCTATAAGGTCCTCTGGCCCTATTTCAGGGTAATGTAAAAAAATAAATTTTGCCTATCTATTAAACTTTTGCCTAAATTAAATTTATTGCGTTACTTATTGATCCACCCTCGTAGAAAAGAATTTCGTTTGTAACCACTTGCCTCTTTGTTATGCAAAGCAATAAAGCTTCTAAATTTCTGGTGCAAATTCCAAGTAAACGAATCAGAGGGATTGACCCTACTGGATGAGATAGTTGCGCCACCTTTTTTTATCAATTTGGTTTGGCCACACTTAACATTGTTTTTGTTGGTTTGGAAATAGTTTTGTGCAGATATACACTAGCTCCTGTGGAATCTTGAATTGCTCAACATGTTGGAACTAACACAGTTTTTTCTCCAATTGAATTTAGACTGTTATGAGGGTGTGGAATTCATCTCCCTTGACGCCTTATTTGGCCAGATTGAAGGTATGGCAGTCAACTGCAACATGCGATCTGATGACGGCCAGGCATTTGATGCAGGCGTGGTGACCAAGCAGAATCAACAGGAGGCATCTCCCAGTGAGCTGGCAAGTGGCACACATACAAAGGTATCCTCCATGGGCCCCATTTGCGCCATCTGTCTAGAAGAGCTTAGTAACAAGGGAAGTGGGGTAAGCTCTACCACCTGCGGCCACCTCTTCTGCACCAAGTGCCTCCAAGACGCTTTCAAAGTTTACAGAAGCTGCCCAAAGTGTCGTAAGAAGGTGACGGCCAGGGGATTTCGCCGAGTTTTCTTCTGACTGGTTTAGCAAGTCAACATTCCAGCATGAGGGTTTCTACAGGCTTTTAAAAAAATTTTGTATTCACTTTGATAAATGTTGAAAGCTCTGCCCCAAAGCCCCAGTAAGCAATTGAAGGATGAATCAGTATCCTGTTGGCCCACAAATGCAGGGTGATTCTCCCGAATGGAAACCCAAACATTCCTCAATAACTTTTTACCTATAGTAAGGTTCCCGATGAAAATTGACATGGTACTTACCTTGTATCATGCCAAACAAGGTCTGACTAAAGAATATACCAAAAGTGGTCCCCTCCAGCAACCAAGAATTTTTTAATGCAAGTCTGCGTATTGCCGAAGACTCCTGCAGATTGGTGGCGGGGATGGTATCCATCTCCCGCCCGCCTGCTTGGCGAGAGGGCATATCAAGGCCACGGGAACAGGCCAATTCGTTTTGGGGTATGATGGACCTTACGGCGGTCATCCCCGCCGCCAATCTGCAGGAGTCTTCGGCAACATGCAGACTCGCATTAAAAAATTCTTTGGTTGCTGGAGGGGACCAATTTTGGTATATTCTTTAGTCAGACTTGTTTGGCATGATACAAGGTAAGTACATGTCAATTTTCATCGGGAACCATACCATGGTAAAAAAGTTATTGAGGAATGTTTGGGTTTCCATTCGGGAGAATCACCCTGTATGTGTTATGTAATTGGTAGTGTTTCAGTGATGCAAGCATGCGAATATACAGGGTGGACCAACTTCAAGTGTCGTTTTATAACGGCGATTAATAGCAGTGATTTTGCGATGACGTAGCAGCGACTTGTAAAATGTCCCACTTCGGCGCCATCGAAAATATTAGCTGCCAATAGCAGCACACATGTAATCAACCCTGCTGCTGGGTTGACCTGGAAAAAAGTAGGTGCACACATGACCTGAGATGCGTGCCTGGGTGAAATGCCTTCTTTGTGGACTGCCGGATTGGCATTGGTGCCGCATGTGGTTGCACTCGCTGCAGCAGGTTCATTACATGTACGCTAATATTGGCAGCTAATATTTTCGATGG
>JYFJ02009203.1:0-10383 GCA_000934665.2 Catajapyx aquilonaris | reverse complement strand
ACCAAAAACTATTAGCATAGGACCAAACAAAACTCCATGCAAAGTTTGGTGCTTTTGTCCAACTTGTCCCCTTCATCTCGCTAAGAGCCCCCACTAAAAGGGCTTTGAAGGTCATACCTGTGAAATTAATACAGTGTTCTTTTTGGTCATGTATGGCAGAAGTAGGCCTATGCCGATTTCGCCAGCGTGATTTTAACTTAATGAAGTAGGATCCCTTAGGTAGCCCTATATGTTCCTGGCCTTAGCTCATTTTTGACATTTTTGTGGGTTGACAAATTATTGCATAATATGCACACCATTTGTGAGTTAACTTTTCGGTCTTTTGTGGCAGAAGTATGCAGATTTCACCACCTTCATTTTAACTGAATGAAGTAATGTTAACCCTCCGTATGAAACCTCATTTAGCCATGCTTAACTTGAAACATGGGGTCCTTTTACTCCTTTTAGGACTCCACAGCATTTTTATATTGTAAACTTATATCAACAGCAAAAGTAAAAATATTTATGCACCCTAAATTCAGTCTGTATTATAAGTGGCACGTACAAAAAAAACTGATGTCCTGTGACGCTTGGTTGACTCATAAGGCGCAGTTCATTGTTGACCTGTAGTCGTTCTTGATATGTATTACACAAAAATCGGGAGATTGAAATACACATAAATACTCTATATTTTTCAATTAATGAAGGGTTGATCACTAAATGAACTACATGGGTCATGTTGCTTTCTATATTGCGATGATGCATGCCAGGTCATGAATGTGCTCTGGGTGATTAGGGTCAGAAAAAAACTGGTCTCTAACTTGTAACGTGTGGTCCTTTTAGGAGCCCAAGACGACTAGTGAGCATTTAAATGACGTTAACTCACTTTAAGTTTTTTTTTCGTCACTCAGAATTTTTTTCAGTGGTTAAAGTGTACATTTGAGGTATACAGGTGTGGGATTTTTCATTTTGGCAAAAACTTGGTTCAGGGTAGTGACATAAGTATACCCTGGGGTCCTAAAAGGACCCCACGTTTCAAATTAAGGGTTAATATGACAATATCACATTGTAGAGAGCAGTTAAAGGATTGATATGAGGTGATGTAAGAAACTTGGGACAAAAACTGGGTTTCCTCTAAACTGCCACCGTAAGAAATTGCATAGTACATTGTGGTTTTACAAGTCATCAGTGGTGTAAGCCTTCACCCACCTGATATTCAAGATGAAACCATGGTCCCTTACGCGGTCTTATAATACTCAGGTCCAGACACTCCCTTCCCTTTATCTTCAGCTTACTTGCTCTCCCCCACCCAAGTTGGGGTTCTGATTTGGTATTGGTGTCGCTCCACGATCCCCAAGGCAATTTGGGCGGATGACTCTGCAAACTGCTCCAATCCTACTGCAGTACAAAGAGTTGTCTGCCCAAATTGCCTTGGGGACAGTGGAGTGACACCAGTGCCAAATTGGAACACAGCAAGTAAGCTCACAAGGGTATCCATAAGGCTGGGGTAGGAGTGTCAGGGGGCTGGTCCCTTAGATAAATAATTTTCTGATTCAAGTAAAATGGCAGACAAAATCACTACAGCATCTATTTCTTCTGCAAATTTACTTTCCATGAACCAAAGCCATTATGATATCAATGTATGATGTTATGCATTTCATAAGTACAATCCCGCTCATAAAGAATGGTACGACTCTATGGACAAAATGTTTATCCTGATTATCGAGCATTTCGACAAAACCCTATGGACAACCTTTTCAGGACCCCTGGTGACTCGTATGACCCATCCCGATTTTTAAATAAAAATTTTAATAACCAAAATGTTCAACCCAGTGCAATGCTTACATAGATTTGACGTGGATTTCACCCCTAAAATTTTCCTACTTTGATTTGTTTTTTTCTTCTATTTTTAATTTAATTTTGATTCCCTTTTCCCGGACTTCATCGTGACCCCTAAAAACATGCTGGCGACCCAGGGGTTGGGAACAGAATAAACATTTCGTCCATATAGAGTCGTACCATTCTTTATGAACGGTACAGTACAACAAATGCTGTTCGATGTTGTAGATATACAGTATCACATGTTGACTAACTCAACAATATTGTCTAAGCATGAAATTCTTGCAGTAATTTCTACATCAATAAATACAATGGACTGTATATTTCAATACTTGCCGAAGTAATAACAAAACTGCACAGTTTCTATGAACACAAATTTTTCATCACAATTCAACACTTCTACAAATGCAGTGTAAGTGATAAATAAACAATCTTGCATTACAGCAAGAAGGCAGCACATTACAACTCATTATCATGTGCTTCAGTTATCAAATACATTATTACTTGTCAGTTGCATAAGCACAATCAACACTGTTGATCATGCAATCATATATTAACTTAACCAACAGTACAGTAGAATTGGCTTAATTGCATCAGCCACTTTATGGGAAATTTTATCCATTACTTGGCTGAGTCGATTAAGCAGAGGAGTTCAGGGGCCTCATGTTGCATTGAAGCGAGAATTAAATCCCTCTCGACTTGTCTGTTAAAGCTGCGATACAATGGCAAAAATTTCTGCTGCTGGACAGGGCCTTCTCTGCATTATCATAGTATAAAGACACCCTGCGCTAGAATTATGCTGTTTAGTTGTGGGTGATGCAGTGAACAAACTAACGTAACTTGCCAGGCAATTCCTGGCAAGAATTCTTGCAGACTGGATTAGAATTCTTGCCAGAAATTGATAATCGGTGATGTCCAAGTCTGTTCTCAATGTCAACCACAATGAAGTGGCATAGTTCCAGTTATGGATATTTTCCAGAATTATTTTCCGTTGCATCATGGCCTTGAGCCCACAAATCAGATGGTATTGAACTCATCTATTCTCAGAGTGGTGCAGTATAAGGCCCCATACTGGTAGTTTGGGTTTGCAATTTGGAAATGACATGCAAATTACTGGAGTGTGCAATGATCCAAAATCCACTTCTACTATACTAAAAAAAGGTGCAAAAGACCTGCCCTCTGGCAGTAGTACCTCATATTTGACTTTGTGAGACATATTTTTCAATTATGTTGGTCAAGAAAAGCAACCAAGTAAAAAAGAAAAATACACCATGACATGTTTTCCACTACTTTCTTCATTGCACATCGGCAAAAAAAGTCTGAGTCACATGAAACAGAAAACATTGGTAAAGTAGCAAAACAGTATATTCACATCAGCTTCGGCAGATTTGTGCATGACTTGTCACACATCACAACATAAGTATGGGTCCCAGAAACATGCAGATGCCTGATCTACGATATGAAGGGGAACTCACTGATACTTTTCAGTACAATGGAATTGGGGTTTAGGGCCAGTTGTATGATGATTGATGGTATATCCAGAACAAGATGGCCCTTTGGCAAGTCTGGCCAAAGTTTTCACATACACATAAGAACGGTTGACTACAGATATAACAGCCTCAGCTATAACAGGTTCTTGGTTATAACTAAAGTCCGGATTTTTAGGCAAATGCCTATTTAGTTCCTTTACAGTTGGGATGGTTTTGTGATGAGCTCTATCCATTTCATAAGTGCAGGATGTGGAGGTTTTGTAATGCCTACAATAGCCTATTTCGCCTTTTTTGGGATAGTTTTTGAACTTTTTGAAGCAATTTCGGGACTTTTTAGGGCTATTACGAACCTATTCCTTCATAGGCATGTTTTTTTGCGGAGTATTTTTTGTGCTCCTGAAAGGACCAAAATTGTTCAAAGTCATTAGTTTCACTAATGAAAATCTAGAAAAACATTTGGTACCGTACTGTGCAAGTGGAAACGGGCCATAAGCGGTAGAGTCCAGAGCAAGTGATACTTGCTTGCACTTTGCGACTTTTGCCCAAGTTTTGTGATTTTCTGTCAGTTTATCATTGTTATTTGGTTTTTGCTCTGGTTTGTGACCTTATACAGGGTCATTGAAAAAGACTGTCCCATTTTTAAAACCTTATAACTGGAAAACTTACAGACATATCTTAATGATTTATGTTTTGAAATACTAAGAAAGTGTAAAGTTTTTGTCTCACCTTAGTTTGTTTCGATATGAGCTTCATTTGTCACTCAGCAGATAAAAAAGGCGGGAATCGGTGTCGTGCCAAACCAGCTCAATCATATCTGGGGTTACTGTTGCAATCCTATCCCGTAGGTGCTGAAGATGATGGGTCTTTACACCATACAAATGGTTGTTGATGATACACATAAAATGTCGCTTCATCCATGAAACAAACCTGCCATAGGAAAGTTTCATTTGTTCAGCCTCCCAGTGTGCCAAGTTTTGAATGAGAAGTTTCCAAATGCCTAGCCCCTCCCAGAAGCCCAGATCTGACCCCAATGGACTTTTTTGTGGAGATACAAGTATGGTGAAAAGATTCGCCATCTCCATCACCTATGGCAGGGCTATTCAACTGACGCAATTTTGTCCGGACCGCGACGATATACAGGACAGTTTGAAATAGCATTAGAAATTACTCATTCATGATTTTTTAGAAAAAGTGCTACCAATTTCATCAAATACACACCCATTCAAATCTCCCACATTCACCTAAGCTCGTGTGACCTCGAATAAAAAAAAATTACAGCCCTTTACTGCTTGTTCACCTTGTGCTTATGAAACCCAAGGAAAAAAATGCATTAAAATGATCATTACAATGAACTTTTGCCATTTTTTTTTACAGTATATAACAGGAAGTGCAGGTTTATTTTGAATTAGCGATCATTTTAGGCATTGTTCAAAGAATTATTGTATATAGTCAATACATTGAAAAGTATTATATAATAATTAATAAAAATTAAAATATGGTGGGGTCCGAAAAGACCCCATGGCGCAGTTGCCGTAATACTCGTAGGCACGGCACGGTTCCAGGGTTAATATGCCCCGTCTTGATAGGCCCGTATGCCCTTGCTGCACATGTTTCTATTTTCAAAAATGAACCCTGTGGTACCATAATTATAAAATCCATATCTTTACTGGGGGGGGNGGGGGGGTGTCCAGGCCTTCAATGGCCCAGGAAAGGTAAATACTGGACCTTGTCATAAACTAGTTGAATAGCCCCGACCTACGGGCAAAGATTTCAACGGTAACACCAGACATGCCTGAGCTGGTTAGGCAAGACACCGACTGCCATATTTACATTTTTCAAGCGACACAAGGAGCTCATATCAAAGCACAAACTATAGTATGACCAAAATTCGAGACATTTCTTAACATTTCACAACTTTAATCATTAAGATACCTCGACAAGTTTTCAAGTTATGGGGTTTTCAGAATGGGACATCCTCTTTCGATGACCCTGTATTTATACTTCAGGCCTATAAAATGTGTGTCTAGCTTTTTGATTTTCTGTAACATTTTGTGCCCATTTTTCATGCCTATTTAAGGGCTTATTTGGGCCACACTTTCCTTCTCCACCGCTCTTGTACCAGGGTGTAGTTGGGGCAGGGGCTCGTCCTTGGCAGTCAGTTTGGCAACACCTTGTACTTCTGACCAGGTTTGACGCTTGTTGCTTGGCATGGGACCCACTATGCATGGTGGCATTTAGGTGGTGTATGGATGGGACACAAGATGGTGGAGGGTAGGAGCTGGACAGGGGATGAAGCCTTGAGCAGCCTTGAGCAGCCTTGAGCGAGGAAACTGGCAGTTGCTGATTTGCATTTGGGCCTTGCTTGGATAAAACAATGGCAGCGGCACCAGTTACGATCAACAAGTCCTTTTTAAATATGTATTGCAGAGGAATGTGATCAATAGTGGGTTGGTGCATGGAGGAGGGACTAATTGCGAGGAGCTGCACATTGCGAACTAGGTTACGGTAAGGTAGGGTAGGTTAACGTGGTTTACAGGAACATTTATTACCAACTCATAGCGAAGCCATTCATATTTGCATCACTCGTCATTGCATTTGAAACCCGCGCTGGCCCACGGCTTTTTTTCTTGTCCGACCTACATCTGATAGCCTTGGGGTGCAGCTTTGCCATTGGTTGACACTCTACGTCAGAATCCCCTTCATTTCATCTACAGGGTGTTTCAGAGTCACGGGTCAAGCGCGCGCGAGGGGGTGGGGAAAAATCGTAGGTGGCGACAACCCCGGTCGGTTTAATAAAACAATTAGAAATACGGCAGTAATCAATTTATTTATTACGGCTGTACGGTGTGACATCACATCCTTTCTGTATTCGAAATGACCGGCGCGGACTGGCAGATTCAGTGTTTTGGACCTGGTTGAGCGGCTTTTTAGCCTTGCGAGTTGCACTGAAAAAGGCGCTCTCATGCTACACCAGCGGGGTACTGAACAACATAGTGCACTACTGTACAGTGGTGTGTTCAGTACCCTACCGGTGTAGCATTAGAGCACCTTTTTTAGTGCAACCCGTTCAACCATGTTCAAACCACTGAATCTGCCAGTCCGCACCGGTCAATTCGAATACAGAAAGCATGTGACATCACGCCGTACGGCCGTAATAAATAAATTGATTATTGCCGTATTTCTCATTGTTTTATAAAACCGACTGGGGTTGTCACCACCTACGATTTTTCCCCGCCCCCTCGCGCGCGCTGACCTGTGACTCTGAAACACCCTGTAGATAGCAGCTCAATAGCGTGGCCTTGTACAGTTCAACCCTTATTTGTGCCTAAAAATCTGGACTCTAGTTATAAGTTATAACAAACTGATTTCCACGGTCCCTGGAAGTCTGTTACATCAGGTGTCTACTGTATATATGGTTGGCGATACTACTGGCTGTATGAAACCAAATGAGAGAAAATCTCCCCAATTATGTATAAGTATTCACAATACATAATCATGCATAATCAGGGATTTCCTCCTTGATGTGAGTTGATACAATTGAGGCGCTCAGAGGGAAAACGGCATACCCCAACCGGAGTTCATTTTGAGATAAAACGGCTTTTTGTGTTGCAAGAGAATAGGATTTTCCATTGCGGACCAATTTTACAAGTGGAATATGTGAGCTTTGGCATATCCCAATTCATTTGGTACTCCTGCACAAGGGCCCACAAAGCCTTGCAGGTTAATAAAACTATAAAAATTATAATAGTAATAATAATAATTATTATTATTATTCATTTGGTACTTCAGCACATGAAAGGCAGATGTCAGGAGAGTCCAAAATAACTACAATCCCAAAATCGGAGGTCGGTTGGGATATGCGGTTTTTCCTCTGAGGACCTCAATTGTCTGGACTTACAGCGTAATGTAAGTCTGAAGGGACTCACCCCCACGTCTTGACATTAAGCCATAAACTGTGACAATATTATATCCCCCCCCCNCCCCAATGTCTTGATATGAACAAAGTGTATTCAATAATTGCAAAGACAACTTGGCCAGAAATTAGTCATTCCATGCTACATGTTTCTGGGACAATAATTATTTCTTCAGACTTTCCATATAAACATTCAGGTCATATTCTTCCTCATATTGCTTATCATCCCAGAGTTCAGGAAGCATCTCCAGCACGGAATGCATGCTCATGCCAGAGCCACTACCCTTGCTGATTGATCCAGATCCACTTGCACCCGATATGGCTGACTTGCTCTTCTGGCTCTCCTCCAGGCTGAATAATTCCAGCAACTGTGATCAAAATGTAACAAATTTCAGAATACATCTACATTGACATCTACTCATATGAGAAGATCCTCATAATGTTGCATCAAAACAACTTGCCAAGTGGGCCTAAAATGAAGTTTGCACTGCAAAATTCTTACAAATGCCGATGTAAGATGTAAGATATTGCACTGAGCTATTTACTAATAGATAGTCACTTTTGAAAATTTACCGTAGGTGGGGGTGACTTTGTGACAAATAAGTTTTTCGAATCTCGGACCACAATATTGAGGGTCTGAAAAATGGCCAAGTCCATCTCTGGGGGGTCTAGCACAAACACGTGCAGCAAATACAGTACGTATTTTAATATCATTGGGTATTAATTGCATATTTGCGTATGTAGCTGATGAACTGCAGCAAGATATGGACATAAACATTTTCAAGAGTGTACCAGTGCAAGTTAAGTCATCAGCAGTTTTTGCTCATTTGACAGTAGACTTTGCCATTTTTGATCTCAGATCCCTCAATTTTATTAACTACTTGACTAAAACTGGCTCCAGTAGATGGTTGACGATGTGGTGCCACCTAGAGGCAAGCTTGGAAAGCTCCTACCTCGCGAATTGTTGGGAGTCACATTCCAAGTTTGCAAACTGTGGAGATTGTTGGCTCTACGTTTGACTAGTTTCCCTAAGAACCATCGGCACAGGTGCGAGAGTAAAACATGTATATTTTTTTGAAGATAAATACATTGGCTAAGAAATGATAAAAGATGATGTAAGATTGAACTTGTTTTGTCGAAGTTATGAGGGTGTTTGGTTAATTTCGCAGTTTTGCGGGGTGACTTTGTGACAGCATCAACTTGTCACTAAGTCAGTCCACATATATTATTTATTTGGCCTATACTCCAGTCCCCTTAGGGTACAGTACAACTGGAAATTATACCAATCAAAAATGAGCCCAAGAAAATCAGCCACCAAGGAATTTACCAAGTTAAGGACTTGACCTAAAAGGCGCGAAAAAATACCAAATGCTTTTCATGATATTACATTAATAATTATAAATGATGAATTTTTAAAATAATAAAGGGTGTTCCAAGTTTGTGGGTCATTTTTAGATATAGCCAATATTGCCCAAAGTATAGTTATTTTTGTGTAGCTTGTTGTGCCCCTATACAGGTGCCCCATTACACCTAGGTGGTTGAATATAGCAGTTGCTATAGAATAGGGCACCTGGTTAGGGGTGCAACAAGCTACAAAAAATAACAGCTTTGAGAAAAATTTCCCATGGCTAAAAATGACCCATGAACTTGGAACACCTGGTATATCATTGTAAAGGCGATAATTTGTCTAAAAATAAAGATTGTGCTGGGGTTACTTTGTTATATTTTCTGTTTCCCATGATTAACCTTAAGGCGGCACAGTAGCAAAAGAATACGGTAACAATCGGAGCCCTTCAAAACAAACTCGCTTATGCATGGGGAGCATATGGAGATTTGACATGTCTATGCTTCTGTGGCCGTACAGCAGAAAAAATTGTGTAATCGACACAAAAATTGCACCAAAAAATAGATGATCTGGCACAGGGCACCTTATTCGTCTTTTTTCAATTTTCGGCCTAGAAATGACCTCTTCATCGAGTTGAAGTGAGAGGAAAATGGCGTTCCTGAAAAGCCAATTTGAATAACATGGCGGCTGGAAATGTGACAAAGTTGGGCACACTTCTGTGCCTGTATGTCCACAATTTTAATGCAATCATATCGAGTATGGTACCATTGTAAAGACCAAACCTTTGCAGAGGGCACCTTGTTCGTGATTTTTCAGATTAACGGCACGTTTCGTGAGAAAAAAATAAAGTTCCCTTCGAAACGAGCCTACTGTATTTTTGCTACTGCACCGCATTAAGGAAATGACCACTGTCACAAATGTAAATGTAAATATTTTTGTAACATATTATAAAGTAATAGTTATGATCTGCACTCAGATATGTAGAGGAAGGATGAGAGTACAAACCTCAACAAGACATGTTGTTGGGAAAACATTAAACTGTTTCTGCAGATATGAAAAACCTCACAAACTGTCACCAAGTCGCCCCCACTTAAGGTACTTCTAGCAGGTTTAAAAATACTAGCTGCTAGTATTAGGTTGAAGAGAAACATTTTGGCCTTGAAATTCAATGAATTTCTGAGCTCAATATTGACAGCTAATATTGAAAACCTCTCAAAGTGCCTGTTCCAAAGTAGGAGCTTGAAAATAAACAGCTTAACCCTTTGCTGCCTACGGCCATCATATGATGTCCGGAGATTTGCCCTGCCAACTGAGGTCATTTTTCAACGCAAAAAATTTCAACCTCACCGATTTTCTTGAAATTCGGTGCATTGGTAGCCCACCCCAAGGGATGAAAAACGCACATATAGTTACCTGATCAAAATGACCTCGTGACCCAATTTTGAGGGGGGCAGAGGTCAAATTTCGACCTCACCGGATTTTTTTCAAATTCGGTGCATTGGTAGCCCACACCAAGGGATGAAAAACGCACCTATAGTGACCTGATAAAAATGACCTCGTGACCCAATTTTGAGGGGGCAGAGGTCAAATCATAAAATTTCGACCTCACCGATTTTCTTGAAATTCGGTGCATTGGTAGCCCACACCAAGGGATGAAAAACGCACCTATAGTGACCTGATCAAAATGACCTCGTGACCCAATTTTGAGGGGGGCAGAGGTCAAATCATAAAATTCCGACCTCGCCGATTTTCTTCAAATTCGGTCCATTGGTAGCCCACCCCAAGGGATGAAAAACGCACCTATAGTGACCTGATGA
>JYFJ02009202.1:0-10385 GCA_000934665.2 Catajapyx aquilonaris | reverse complement strand
TACACCTCTCCAAAATCTCCTCATTCCTAATCCTATCGAACTTGGTAACCCCACAAACAGCCCGGAGATAACGCATCTCTGTAGCCAACACCCTACTCGTATGTCTATCTGACCAGACCCACGCTTCACTACCATACATAAGTGAAGGAACAATAACGTGAGAGTAGACAGACAACCTACAGGCAGAAGATAAGTCCTTATTTCTAGAAAACTTACTTGTGGCACCTATCACTTTCAACCCAGAACTAACTCTCCTGTCTATTTCCCCATCAATTCTACCATTACTCTCAAGGACACTACCCAGGTATACAAACTGGCTGACCTGCTCAACCAGTTTTCCTCGTACCAGCAACGTACAAGGAGAAACCTGCTGTCCCCTCTCAAATACCAATACCTTAGTCTTATCTACGTTAATCCTCATACCCATCTTTTCACAAACATTATCTAACTTGCCTAGAATCAACTGTAAATCAGCCTCACTCTTCGCCAGAAGGGCAGAATCATCTGCATACAGCAAGTGACTAACTAACTCATCACCAAACTGCACTCCTACACCTTCAACCATAGCTTCTCTTACACATGCATCTAAGTACAAGTTAAATAACCAGGGAGACATGACACAACCCTGCTTAACCCCAACACTAATGTTAAACCAGTCAGAGAAACCCCCACTAGTTCTAACACAAGCTCTACTCTCTTCATACAATGACTTTACAGCCTCCAACAGGCGGCCCTTCACTCCATAGAGACTCAGAACTTCCCACAAACCTTCCCTACTTACTGTGTCATATGCTTTCTCTAAGTCTACAAAGGCAACAAAAACCTTCTTGTTTACAGCTAAATACTTTTCTATCACGAGTCTCATACAGAATATCTGATCTACACAACTCTTACCCGACATAAACCCACTCTGAATATTCAGTATTCTCTGACTTGTGACCCTCTGAACTCTTTCTATCAAAACCTTAGCATACACTTTCCCTGGTACACTTAACAAACTAATGCCACGATAATTCTTGCAGTCACACACATCTCCCTTACCCTTATACAGAGGTACTATAATAGCATCCCTCCAATCCCTAGGAACTACACCATTATCAAAAGAAACCCTGCATAAATTAGTCAAAAAAGTAACTACATCACCCCCGCCACACCTCACCATTTCCGAAGAAATAGCATCAACCCCAGGGGATTTACCTAGTTTAAGTCCTAAAGCAGCAGCTGCAACTTCCTTCTTAACAATATCCCCACAACCATCATTACCTGATACAACATCCCCAATTAAGCTAACAGATACATCTACACTGGCCTTATCACTTGCTGACAGCAAGTCCTTAAAATACTCTCCCCAGCGCCCTTTCGCCTCTCCTCCATCCCACAGCATGTCACCCTTCTTATCCTTCACACCCACTACGCTAACCCCATGGCCAGTTCTTAACCTCCTAACAGTCTTCCAAAAAGACTTCTCATCACAATGATAAAAAATGGCCGCCGAGCTCAAGGTGGTGTTTTAACTTTTCCGGCGAGTAGGTACTCCCCAATCGCACTTACCACATATCGCGGGGCAAGTGCGGCACTGTGTACCCCGTGCATATTTTAATTATTTTTTGGAACACCCACATAGATGAACGTTACGCAATAGGCCACTTTGAAAGCCAATAAGGTAAGGTATAGTGTCCAGTACTTTTATTTCTCACTTGCTAATTACTGAGTAAGTATCATGCCTTTAACTGAACCTAATCAAAATCCGTACGCACTTGCCCCACTTTACCGCACCTTATTATTTCTCAAAATCCGCCTATACTCCCACACATGTCCATCCCTTTATAAAAACTGGATATCTGATATCACACCATAAAATTATTGTACTGTAGAAATTCTATATTTAGTCCCTGTGATACCATTTTCTGCCAATTTCGAAGCAGGCGTAGTGTGTCAAGGGTTTCTGCTGATGATCTCCGGTCGACAGAGGACGAAATATGATCCGCGGGATGATGGAATATGACAAGTCCAGGGGAGGTTAATGCGGATGTAGCACATTCACCTTATGTCATCAACTTAAATATGATTAACCCAAGTATAGTCGATGTTCGAGTTTTCCGACAATCTTACAGACAGGAAATTATACGTCCTCACACAAATGGGCTTCAACGGAAAACTATAAGACGCCCATATACTTAATGAGAGTGATAAGAGTTAAATAATAAACATGATAAGTGCAATAGTTAAATGGTGGAATCGGATTTTGAACAAAAGTTCTTGTTCTGGCAAAACCCCGTCAGTTTATAAAATACTCCAGTAACAAAGTGCCATTACATACACAAAAATACTGGGTTTTTGCCACGAATCAAAGGAATTTGCATCACTTGAATCCCGGCTGGAAGCTTCCTACGAGACATCGGAAGCGAGAGAGATTCAATAAAATATTTTCGCTCC
Source organism: Catajapyx aquilonaris (assembly GCA_000934665.2). Lineage (NCBI taxonomy): Eukaryota > Metazoa > Arthropoda > Diplura > Dicellurata > Japygidae > Catajapyx > Catajapyx aquilonaris. The sequence continues at coordinate 7,949 of JYFJ02009202.1, read as the reverse complement.
CGCAGACGCAGTTCGCTCTTCAACCAATCCGAGTAGCCTCAAATGCGACATACCAGTGGCGTTTGACTGTGGTCACTCCATTTGGAATCCTGAATCGACCAGTCCAAAGCTCTTGGATGCAAACTCAAGCAGGTAATCTTCTCCCTTTGATATACTGCTGGGCTCTCATTTTACCCTCAGAAATGTCCAGATTAAATCCAGCCCCTATAGTTGACGTCAAATGCAAGAGAACTTCACAATTTTTATATATATTTGTTGGAGTTCGTAGTTCCGCGAGAGAACTGTATTAGTTTTATTACCTCCGCGTATAATTATTTCAGTCCTAATCTCATAACAACTCACTTCGTGTTATTGGCAGAAGCTGCTCAAAGATGGCGTGGCGTTACCTTGGCAACTTACACTGTTATAACTTAGCTAATAACGAAAGGATCTGAATAAGTTACCATGGTAACTGTAAAGCATACGCTTAACTCTCAGATGCTGTGCATTGCAACTTAATTTTATGCGCCTGGTCGATTGGTCTTCGCTTCACTTCACCTGCTTATTATATATTTAATATACTTGAAGCGAAATAAGAGTGTCACATAGGTCATATGTTCACTACTGTAAGTATATAGTCGTCCATTAAAGGAGTTATAAATAATTACCTGCTAAATATGCTAAAAAGATTGGACACGTTTTAAAAAAAACACCCGGAGCTTCTTGCATGCACCACAGGTGCCAGGGATCAAAATGGGTCACTTGCAATATCTTTAACTTGAATATTCATTGCAATTCCGGGCCTAAATGAGTTCTTTCAATCAATAAAGTAGAATCTGATATTTTCTATATCCCCTAAATGTGAACTGTCGGAAAGTACCTTCAAAAATAATCAGCAAGCAAGACAGAAAGCGGTAACTGTACCGGTAATAACAATTCACTTGAATGAAACTGCATCTTAAGAACTTAATTTTGAATCCCTCCGTCACGCATCGATCGCATTAATTCTATAAAAATGTTTAATTATATCTGCTTCTAACGTAAGCCTTTTCAAATGTGTCATGTGCAAAGTTGGAATTTAATTAACGTACCTTTTCAAGATTATAGTCCAGCGCTGTTATTTTACAGAATTGACGGGAGTGGACAACAATTCAATTACGTGGACAAAATTGGGAGAATAGGTGTTTTGTTCCATTTTTCATTCTTCGGCTTCAACTATAATGCGCTTTGGATTCCATCATACTGTACCAATTAAGGATAATTGGCATTTGTAAGAGAGGCCCTTATGCCTTTCTCACCTCACCTTTCTTCAGTTGACAAAGGAAAACTTTTTTTGCTGCAGTTTTCCATCGAACTAGACACCCGGGTCCACTAGTCCATTATTAGCAGTTAGGACTGTACATATTGATCTACCGGGTAACGTAGCACACCCGATCATAATGAACTTGCCTCGAATGCTAAGACATATTAAAAAGTCAAATAAAAGAAATGGCACATTACTAAAAAAGAATAAAATCGTTTGTATTCTTAAGGCTACACACCCCCGGATCCTCCACCGGCCCTTTTCCTGGGAGACATGATTACAGTAGGACAGGGAATTACTGCAATCGTCTCCTGGAAACCACCTCCACGCAAGTTCCTCCATTTGTACAACTTTCTCGTTGCTCGCTTCAAAATATTGGAGTAGCTGGCAACAGTGATGGCATGCCCTAATAAGCATGAATATAGTTTGGATGTGGATGTAATTGAAGTGTGTGTGAAACGTGCCGCATTCTAAAGGTGTAGCTCTGCGTTAATTATGTATATCGTTACATTTTAGAAAGGACATGCTTCTTCAAAATATACTGGTACCATGAAAAGGCTCAGAACATTCGTCACGAGAGAATAAAAATGGTAAAGTTGCCTCCGCTCTACTGATTCACATATTCAACGGGCCTCAATGGTCTATTTGAGAACTTGACCTCTATTGACTTTTAAAACTCGGTTCCAGCCAATGGGGACTTTCCGTTACCCACTGCAATCCCTGGAGTTCGACACTGACTATACCGTGTCAATAACTTCAAGAAACCAGGATTGGACTTTTGAGAGTGAACACACCTCCATGACTTTCACAACGAAAAGTTGCCTGGAGAGTTATGGATTCAGTTTTTTGCGCTGTGGTAAGTATTCTATGCCTGCTGGATTCAGAAAAATTGCTGGATATACCTATCAGCTATAATCCTTCACGGTCATTGGACCTAGTAGCTATGATGAAGCTGTTTTGAAGTTGGTTCAATCTTGTTTGTGTAGAGTCACTGAACTCAAACCTTCATGTCAACTGTATTGTGTTACACTATAGGGGGGTTTAACAAGACTCCCGAGGCAAAACGACATTCCCCGGCGCTGCGTGACAAGCTGTGAAGATTGGATGAAATAAGAGACCCTGCGACGAAGTTCAAAAACTTATTAAGGGAAAATTTGACGAGAGTTCACAAGAGGTCTATAACAAGAAGCCCAACACTAACAAAGCTTTACAAAATTGACAAAACTGACAAAACTTTACAACTCTGAAGTGCGTTAATCAACTGCAGTGTAAACATTACTGTTTCAGCACCACCACCTCCTTCAAATATTTCGGTCGACATTCAACGTACCGAAGTCCCAGATCGGCTTCGTGCAACGATCAAGTGGCTTCCTCCTGCCCACGCATCGAAAACGAATGCTGTCACCTTATATAAGGTCAATATTTCTCTTGGACTGGACGCTTTTTTGTACAACGTCGATGAGAACAACGCCCACTTGCAAGCCGAAAGTGTAAGCAAGCCTAGTGTGTTTGGAGTTTTCAAACTAGGAAAAATTAATAGACAGCCAACCGGGACGATGCATGTCCACTATAGTATTGCAGGATGTCCAGTGCATAAAAATAGCTTAGAGTTTAAAAAAAGATGCTGACATAAATTGTGATTGATAAACTACAATATGCATGTTCAGTGATTTGTTAATTTTTCTGACGTGTCATTGTACATTCATAAAATGTCTCGATGTAATTGCAGAAAACGCATCAGTTGACTGTGGACAAATTAAAACCCGGAAGCGGATACAATATTATTCTCACAGCCGTCACATCTGGAGGAATAAGTAAACCTGCGATTTGTACATTTCGGACCCCAGCAAGCGGTACGTTTTCCCTGTAATAGGATTTAACAATATTCAACTTTAATCAGCAAGCAATTAGTGTAATTTGTTTATTACTCTGGCTGATGCTTTCGACTTCAGATATTGCTGTTGTGAGTTAAGCTATATACAGCAAAGGTCCATAATAATGGATTCCATTAGCTCCGTAGCTATGTGGGTAGATTAGTCCGATAATATAATTAGCAGTCAGAGAGAAGCAATGAAACGATCTTGAGAAATTAGTCAGGCAGCACGAATTCGATCATGTTTCAAGAGTGGCTAGAAATTGCTGAACAAGATGGAAGCTGTGTACTACAATTAGATACGGGTTCATTAGGCAGACAGTAGAAAATATTGTTTCAATATTGCACACGTCCACCAATTCATAGACATGGTGTTTCAACTGAAATTTATTAGTGGCCAAGCTGCTTATTTTTAAGTAGTTAAGTCAGTGGTTTCCAAAATATCATTGATGACATTCGTTTCCAAATATTACAATGGGACGTCCCTAATCTGAACTTCATTACAATTCACATTTTAGATAAGTTATTCATTTTGGCCTAACGTGTTAGCAACTAATAATAATTCTCCCCACCTCGAAAAAGTAACTTTGCCAAATTAACTGCTTAATATTTATACGCAGGTTTTGACAAAGAAATCGCTCATCACTAAGGACAATTCAATCGTTCCAAAAAAAATCCAAGAGGTGTGAACAAAAAGCACTTGGTTGAAGCAAAAGATTTCGTCCTTGAAAGGTCATTAAACACTATCCTCATGGTAACCAGACTAGCCCTGGTCCATCGTCTGGTGAAGCACTGATGTAACTCTCTCGCTGTAAACATTGATTCGTTTGTTAGAAAAGGTATGAAGAAGGTATGTAGAAAAGGTATGAAAGGCCAGCTACAAAAATAACAGTGTTTTTTGTAACACTGTAAATATAAAATTTGTACGAGTGAGTTGCATTTGAAGAGAAAATACGAGTGAGAAAATCAATAGACATCTAGAGAGCGACCGGACATATCTACTTGTATGGTATATTAGGAATGAGAGAGAATCGCTTCGAATATGGAAAGCAGCACTTCACCTAAAGCGCGATTATTCCGACATTGAAATGGAACTATGTTACTGACTGGTCTCTGGATATGCGCAATACCCACTTCTGCACGTTCATCTTCCTTAGGTCAGTGTCCAAATGTCATATTGAGAAAAGGAGTATGCTTTAGTAGAGGCTAGTAGCTATTTAGAGAGAAAAAAATCCGGCTTATGTTATTTGTTCATAAATCATACACCACTCGATGAGCCTATACCCTATAGCAAAGCGAATGGGCTAGTCATACTGAGCTTTTATCAATGTAGGCTAACATCAAATTTTTTTTAAAATGCACAAAAAACTGGGTTCCATGTTCGCAGCATGAACTGTAAAAACGAGGGAAGTTGAAGGCATATTCACAAAACAGAGTCTGTTAAACGCAAAAAGAAAATGGAACAGCACCCGCCATCTAATGTATCAATTTTGAGTTTTAAGTTTTGCTTTGAGAAGAAGCAAAAACCTATGACAAAGAAGATTGAGACCTGCGGGGCTTAGGCCGATTCCCCCAGAGTTCTTTAGTGAAGTTGGGCCGTACGACAAAAGTTACGTAAGAACGGCAGGCAAGGATTTAGGCCATACTAGAAGAGCTTATAAACTATTAATTCAATAGAAAACCTCACCTAACAAGAGGATTTTGTATAAATCCGAGATGTAGGCCTATCCAGGCATTATTAAAGTGACAGTTGAACTTATGCTGATGACTTTGATTAATACAATTATTTCACTTCCCTTATACTGCATACACTATACTGTATATTAGGTTCCGTAACGCCACTTTCAATATATTCTACCGAATACCGATAGCCTGAAGAAAGGCTAATTGCTTCATCCCCTGAAATACATGCCTGAAAATAACTAATGCTGATCGGTCCTAACACCTGATGCATACTTCAAAGAATATTACGTTGGCACTGTCATCCGGGGTACCAGGTGGTACAGGGCGCGAGTAAAAAACCAATTTGTCAAGTACCGGAACAAGTACCTGACACAAATTGATATACAGTATATAGTCATACTGTCGTGCAATAACCAGAAAAATGCTTAAACTGCACCCGAGTTTATGAATGAAAGCATAATAATAAAATAAAGCACCTGATATAAAGCTTCAGTTAGTAGCATATCTCCTACCGTATTGAAAATCATTACTATTTTCCAGATGAATCAGATGTGGCGGATGCAAAGAACACGACTTATTACCTCATTCTAATAATTGGAATAATGATACTAATAATTTCAACCTGTTATTTCGGCCACAACCTGTGGAGGCAACATATGCTGAAGAGGGCGAGAATACGATATTTCGAAGTGAGTACGATGTAACAAAATGGGTAAAGGAATATTACAGTTCTTGACATAGAAAAGCTAAATTAGTTAAAACATGGTGATTGAATATGAAACAAGCCTTGCTATTATACCAACATCAAAACTGAGTTGTCGAAATTATTTTATATTGAGTATAAGAAAATGATGGATTGCATAGCAGCCATAGCTCAACTTGCCTTTTTCCAATATTGATTTTCAACAGTTGCGAACACAAGGTATTCTGACAGGCCTTTTAAAATCAACTACGCCACTAACAGAGACTAATATTTGATTGCAATATTTGTGCTCCTCTGCGCAGGAAATGGAAAGACACGATGAGTTAGTAAAGGACGACTGGTCTATTGTTTCACTTCACGAACAGCAAGAAAAGTTGGGAAGAGATTCGTTCGAAATAGACCTAGACTCACTGGTTCTGGGAGACGTGATTGGTCAAGGAGCTTTTGGAATTGTCCGATTGGCCAGTATGCTGGAAAGAAATCAGGATGACAAGAAGCCAAACATATTCCAATCTGTCGCAGTCAAAATGCTAAAAGGTATGTTGATAACCTTCAGTATACTGTTACTAATAATTTAATGTCATTTTGTGGATTAAGTTATTATGAGTGAAATATTAATATGTATACATGACAGCGAGGCAAACTAAGAAAGTAAGAATGTAATTCAGGCATCTGGCTTGGGTCTCTAGATAGGAAGAGTATACTGCCACTGGCACATTTTTAATTAAACTCTTGAGAAATGTGGATCCAGTACTTTTATTGCCTCTATAGTGACTGCTACGGAGGAGGATCGAAACCAACTGCTGCAAGAAATTGAGATGATGAAGAGCCTCGGGCGACACCCTCTTATTGTCAGCATTTTGGCCGCTTGCACCAAAGGCAGAACCATTTGTCTGGTGACGGAGCACTGTCCTGGAGGAGATCTTCTCACGTACATGCGAAAGGTGAAATCCCTCGACAATGCTATTAAATCCTTGTAATTCCGAGCTTCTGTAAACGACTCAAAGGGTCATTGGAGTTAATTGAATACGACCGCGTTTTCGCAGGTCAGAGACAAGCATCACGAAATTTATTGTTCTCAAAGGATGGACTCTGGAATGGCCGGGGGATCAAGCGGCACAGGAGTGGCCTACGCTGATTTGGACATTAGGCACTCAGGTAAGTGTTATCAACACATTATTTGCTTTCTGTACATGTGTGTAGAATAATTGCTACCTGGGACAGTTTGTCTGGTCGACTACCTTGTTACCGATTGATCCCCCGAAAAAGGTGGCCCATTTCAGCAGAAGAGCGTGAAATGGAATGGGCGGCATATGAAAGGGTTAAAATAAATCCACATGTTCAACCAACGTGTGTAATTTTGGCATATTTCTAATTAAACCTGAACCTGATAAAAAGGAGTGTATGCAATCTGCACATGACAGATAGCGTGATGAGGGTTACTCATCAGTTGTTCAAATCCATGCATCAGCGGAACACACAAGAGTGCTCGGATTATTTTTACACCCTGTGAATGTAACAACCCAGGACAGTTCACGGCGTCACGCACGCATGCTTATATAGGCTTTACCATGACAGTGTTGTTGGCAAGTTCAAATAGTCTATTAAAAATTTATTGGCCTACCTACCTCTCAATGTCTCGCAAAACCCACGGCTTCTGCGCATGCATGCGGATGTCGCAGTGATTGACTCCTTATTATATTGTCTTTCATACCATCGAAGCAGGTTCGTGCAGTGGTTAAGGAGTCAGATTGCTAATCGGGAGGTGCTGGGTTCGATTCCAGTGGTTTTCTGTGGTTTTCCGTGGTTCCCCCAGTATAATTCCGGGGTCGCTTCCATATAGTTCCGTACAATAGGCCACAGCCGCTTCCTTCCTTCCCTCCTTGGCCCCATCCATGCGTGAAGAAAAATTTCAGAAAAATTGAGAGGTAAAATGGTGGTATTCCACCCCCCCCCCCCNCCCCCCCCCCCCCCAATGGAGCGCCGATTCTCCCAATGGGGTAATTTAAAAAATAAAAAAATATTGCCTTTCATACCTGCCGTATTTAGGGTTAAATGTAAGTTTATATGAATTATTGAACCGTGAAAAACAAATTACGTCGCGTCGTTGCCGACAGCATATAATAATATTGTACAGTATTGTACAGTCCGTACAGTCATTGCACGCGCACTTCACTTGGCCTAAGAATAATTTTAATATCATATACAGTATAATGCGCGTATGCCCGATTCACAATTGAACGACGTAATACTGTACCTCATTTGAAACATTGCCATATTGTGCAACTGGCAATGAGAAATAGGGTGAAGTGGGGGAAGTGCACACCCGGGGTAAGTGCACATATTGTGCCGCCATATTGGAATGAAAATGGCTGACGACACCAAAACGCGTCAGCTATGTAGCTGGA
>JYFJ02009201.1:0-10396 GCA_000934665.2 Catajapyx aquilonaris | reverse complement strand
TGCACAGTGGTGTGTTCAGTACCCTGCCGGTGTAGCATGAGAGCGCCTTTTTCAGTGCAACCCGCAAGGCTAAAAACCTGTTCATCCAGGTTCAACCGAAAGCATTTGCCTTGCATTTGCCAGTCCGCGGGGGTCAATTCGAATACAGAAAGGATGTGACGTCACGCCGTAGGCCGTAATAAATAAATTTATTACTGCCATATTTCTAATTGTTTTATAAAACCGACCGGGGTTTTCGCCACCGACGATTTTTCCTCACCCCCTCGCGGGCGCTTGACCCGTGACTCTGAAACACCCTGTATATCCCACATTGAAGTTATTGTGTTTTGCTGAGTGCGGCAGAGTAGTTGAACAACTGTGTCAAAATGTGATCGATTATGAACTTTTCCCTCAAGTTTTCCGATGTTATCAGACCTGCTTGTGGCTACTTGGTGTGTACATTGATACTGCTCATGAAAATGCCAGTTTCTCTCAAATTAGCAGTTATCAGCCATGACCCCCAGGCCCAGAGGATCCATTTGAGAGTTGGCGGCACTTGATCGGCCCCTTAGGTCACGACTTATGCGGTTATGATTAGGGCCAGACCATGTTGGCAACACCGCATAACTCCTCACCTAAGGAGCCGATCACGTGCCGCCATCTCTCAAATGGATCCTATAGACCCAGGGAACATGTCTGCCAAGTGGCACCTTCTTATCACAAAGTGATGAGTTAAAACGCTTAGTTCCCTAATCAGGTTGGCAACACCGCATAACTCGTGACCTAAGGAGCCGATCAGTTGCCTCCAACTCTGAAATTGCTCCTATAGGCCTAAGGAACATATGTACCAAGTGGCACCTTCTTATCCCAAAATGCAAAGTTAAAAATGGTTCAAAACGCTTAGGTCCCGGACCAGGTTGGCAACACTGCGTAACTCCTGACCTACGGAGCCGATCAAGTGCCGCCATCTCTCAATCGACTCCTACAGGCCTAGGGAACATAATGTGCCATGCGGTACCTTCTTATCACAAAATGCAGCATTAAAAACGCTCAGGTCATCCCCGGCCATGTTGGCAACACCGCATAACTCGTGACCTAAGGGGCCGATCAGTTGCCTGCAACTCTGGAATTGCTCCTATAGGCCTAGAGAACATATGTGCCAAGTGGCACCTTCTTATCACAAAGTGCAAGGTTAGGCCTGACTTTTGCGCTTAGGGCCCGGACTATTGGGAGGAGTTCAAATTCCACTCTAGTACAGTTGACTTCTGATATAACAGACTTGAAGGGACAGCAGAAAAAAGTTTGTTATAACTGAAGTCTGTTGTAGCTAAGTCACCACTTTTGTAACGAATACAAAATTCTTCTGCTTTCCATATGCTTATAATGCACACTACTGCATTTATTAATGAAATTATCCACAAAAATGTGCAGGTAGTCACGTTATAATTGGAGATTTTCTCACTGATTTGAGTTGATCCAAAACTGGGTCTTAAATTGACATCAATGAAGTTGATATGTGTGCATTACTGGGTTATTATTTTAATAACCAAATGAAAATATACATTATGCCTTCTAAGCTTTTTCTTTTTCACCAGGGGACATCAGAACCTGACAAAAAGCGCAGTGCTGATCCAGTAGAATTGTCTGGTCAAACTACAGCAGATTCAAATTTGAACATGATGGAAGCTCCCCAAGAGTCACATCTACCACCCATCTCTTCCTGCTCTACTCCATCCTCTGAACCTGAGATTCTCGCAGAGATGATAATCTTCCCTGAAAGTGAGTCACCTGATGCCATTCCCTTTTGCTGCCCTCTGTGCACCTACCAATTTCCCTTTTCAAAGCTCCTGACTGACCACATGCGGCTGAAGCACAGCAAGCTATGGTATGTCTGTGAGGTGTGTAGGGAGCAGTTTGGTCAGAAGCAGATGCTTACCAAGCATGAAGCCACACATGTAAAGCGAGGAGAACTGCCTTTCCACTGTAATGTATGTGGGAAGAAGTTTCAGGTGAGGGACACATTACAAAGCTTAAGAATTATGATAGCAATGTGTTTTGTCTTAGGTAATCTCCATGCCAATTTTGGTTGGTTTTTTTATCACAACGTTAATCTTTTCAACTGATCTGATTTTATATGGTCACAAAGATGGGGGTAATATGCCACTACAAAAAATGCTTCCAGAAAGATTTCAACTGCCTATTATCGTATGGGGTTATTGTTGGCATGTTGACGAACCCACGACAGCGATAAGTAATTAATTGATTAATAAATAATAGCAATGGGGAGCCCTGAGAAAACCTACTCGAGAAGGACAGAATTCGTTGAAACTTTCCACATGAGAAATTCCTGTCTCATCCGAGGATTGAGTGTGGGACTTCAGAGGCGGAAGGCTGGGGCGCTAACCACTACATCACTGTGCCTCCCCTGAAATGAACCCGAAATACAGGGGTTGAACAGAATAATATGGGCCCCTCCGAAAAGCGGTTGACATTTTGTGTCTGTTTTATTCGAAAACTGGAAAGGTTACAAAGATAAAGGACAAGCCACAAAATGTGTGGGCGAGTGGCCTTCCGTTCGATTTGCCTGAAAATGGGATATGTTGTAGCCCAGACCGTCCTGATCAATGTTAGATGGGGACATTTCGAGGTAGGACCTACAGGGAGCATGCTAATCACTATTCATCGAAGAGGCTACTCAATACCATAGAAGACTGCTGTGAGAGAAACCTTCCTTACATTGACCCAATGAATGTTGAAGTACAGCTGGAGGAAACTCCAGATGACAACCTTCAAGGAGTAGAATTTGAACCAGATGAATAGGTAATAAAGATTAATAGATAATTTAATGAAATAACCATTGAGTTCCTGGAGACAAGATTATTGTAGTCTACTATTCCCCTTATTACCTTCGGAGGTCATTATCAGGCTCCTTGTAGGTCCCACCTTAAAATGTCCCTATACAACATTGATCAGGACGGTCTGGGCTGCAACATATCCCATTTTCAGGCAAATCGAACAGAAGGCCACTCGCCCATACATTTTGTGCCTTGTCCTTTTACCTAGTTTGGAAGCTCTGTCGATGTACATTTGCCGAGGGATGCAGATGATGCAAAAATTACGAGAAGGGGAGAGAAACAAAAGATGAANCCGACCCCATTTTTGACCAAAGTGTCCTACCCTTTTCATTTGAAACCGAAAACAGTTACAGATATTATACTGGGTTTTGAAGCTCTATTGATGTCACTTTGTGCAATATAGAGATGGACCAAAATTACCACCAGGGGTAGGGGGAGAAAGTAGAAATGACACACACCCCCCACCCCCTCCCCTTCCCTGGCACGGCTTCAATGCAAACAATGGAAAATTTTCGTCCCACAGCTAGTTAATGCTAACTTAACAGTACCAGTGCCAAATATGGTACTGGTAAGTTAGTAGTAACTAGCAGTGGGACGAAAATCCAACCCAAACTTACTATACATTAATTTTTCCAACCTCTTCTCAGATTTAGTGCCGGGGAAGGGGGGTATTCTATTTCTATTTTTTCCCCCGCCCCCTGTCGGTAATTTTGGTCTATCTCAAAAAGTGACATCGATAGAGCTTCAACACTCAGTAAAGTTCATGGGTGGAATTTTTGTCGTACTACTAGTTACTTTTAACTTAGCAGTACCGGTACCAGTGTAATGCAATGTTACTGCTGGGTCATTCCATGTCAATTCACTGAGCTTTTAAGGAAAATTGACCCTTGGGTTGTCAGATCCTGATGAAAACCGGCGCATCGCTTTAATTACGTCTTACAAAAATACCCTTGGCGCGGTTTTGTGATAGACCCCCCCTCCCCGGAGATAGGCCCACCGAAAAAAACAGCCTTTTCGGAAGGTAGGGTTTCAGAAATCGGTCATATCTCGTGAACCAATTGAGCTACAGACGTCGTCGACCACTCTATTTGAATGGATTCGAGAGCCCAATCTCACTAACGATTAAAAATTCGTATTTCGACTTTTTTGACAATTTTGCCATATTTTCAAAATTTCAATATATTTTTGAAAAGTTCCTCCCAATTTAAAAATCCGATTTTTATATCATGTTATAGCTCAGACCCTTTCCTTGACATGGAAAAATATCCAAGTTGGAGTTTTTTGATTGAAGGAAAATAGCATTTGCATTGCATTGCATTTGAAGCGCATGCGTGTCCAAATTACACCAGGCGCCAAATCTCATGTCGTTCATGTTGGAAGCAGACGAATTAGAAACAAGTTCGTAGCAAGCTTCTTGGACTAATTCGACCACGCTGATTTCGAAAATCGAGGTTAGAACTCGGGATTTTGGGTCGTTCTGACCCAAAAACAAGATGGAGTCCAAAGTTACGGCATTTCCAAGAATTACAAAGTAGTCGCGAATTTAGCCCTAAATGTGGCAAAGGAGGTGTCGTTTTATGGGTCGCTAAGGTCAACCACAAGTGACCCGAGGTCATATGACGTCACTGAAAGTAGAAAATTTGAAGTGACAGGTAGTGTTACGGTGGAAAACACTTCCAACATTTACTGTGAATGTGGAAGGAGGTTAGCCTGATTCTCCAGCATTGACCACAGTTGAGATGTTAGTGTATTGGTTTTATGCATTGCCTTCCAGCTTTATACATGATGAAAATGATAATGTAAATTGCATGTAGATCAACATATGCCACATCCTTGCATCAGAAATCAATCTGGACTAGACTGGACTTACAGTTCTCTGCCATTGTAATCCTCATTTAAGAATCTAGATGCCAAGAAAAGGGGAAAGGTCTTGAGATCATTTCACTGTTTCATTTCAACTTTATTGTTTTGGTGTTACTTTCCTGAAGTGTCATTTTTTAACATTGACGTATTATTTTTAAAATCTCATCAGGATTCCCAGCACTTCAAGTGGCACCTGAAGGTTCACCTAGGAAAAGTTCATCCATGTGACCAGTGTGAGAAAAGGTTTTTTTCCCAAAAACAACTCTCGCAGCACCTCACCTCACACTGTAAGAGGCATCGTGAAGAGGAAACGGCTGATTCTGCAATGCACTCAGCTACAAATTTGGATGTGCACAAAAAAATCCATGAGGTATCGAAACCATCAGGTGCAGGTATCATAGGGTTTGCATGTGATGGCTGCCCTCGATCATTTCCAAGCATGGCACAGTTAAAAGCCCACCGTCTGAGGCACCAGGCTGCCAATGAGCGCAAGTATAACTGTGATGTGTGTGGGAGGAATTGTGGGACTTCAACGGGACTCCAGAGCCACCTGTTGGTTCACACTGGTGAAAAGCCACATGCCTGCAACATATGTGGGAAACAGTTTGCCCGCAAGCAAAAGCTAAGGGAACATGAAAGGATGCATACTGGTGAGAAACCATACCAGTGTGAAGAATGTGGTTCCACATTTCGCCAACAGTCCAACCTGCTGAATCACAAGCGAAACATACATACAAATTTGAAGCCTTTCTTGTGTGAGCTTTGTGGAAAGGCTTTCAAACGGAGGCGCTTGGTGGAGTATCACGTCATGAGTACGCACACAGGTGAAAGGAGCTTGAAGTGTGTCACATGTGATGCCACATTTGTTTATCCACACCATTATAAGAAGCATCTGAAGATCCACACAGGGGAAAAACCATACAAATGTGAGATCTGTGGGAAGGCATTTAACTCCCGTGACAATCGCAACACACACAGATTTATCCACTCAGATAAGAAGCCATATGAGTGCAAGACATGTGGGCAGGGTTTCATGCGTAAGCCTGCTCTATACAATCACATGCAGAGTGAGGGACATGTGGATGACATTATCATTGTGAATCAGCTGCAGATGCCATTGGTGCAGGAAAAGCAGGCAGAGGTCACAGTGGGAGCTGTTGCGCCACCTAGCAATGATATGGCTGAGTTGGATGTGGTGCTTGAGGATATGGCAACACCAGTGATACCACCTCTTGGACTTGAAGAACCGCCTGGAACTGATGAGCCCATCAATTACATCTTGTGTCCTGATGATCAGGTTGAAGTTGTGTACATGTAAGGAGCATCCTTTGAAGCTTTAGATTCTTCAGTAACAATTTGTTACCTTGTAACTTCGAGCTTAATTTATTGGGAAATAAAGGGTTTACACCATTTTATGTTATGTTGCAGTTTTATCTTCTAATGTGGAACTTCAGTAGCACAGGGAAACCTGGAAATAATCAGGGAATTTTTCCTTAAGTTCGCTGGACACCCTAATTATATTTGCACTATTAGTGACACACTTACAAAAGCGGACAAATGTAAAAATGGCCGACCCGCTATTTCCTTAAGAGTTTGTGTAACATAAATGGCCAGCAATGAACAGCCAGAAGGATTTCTTGAATTATCTAGGTTGGTCTCCATACAAAAGAAGTTGAGCAGTTTATGGAAGTAACCATTCACTTGCATGTATGAAATATTGTAGGGGAGAGCGGGGCACAGTGGTCCTTTCTATTTTAAAAATATTTATAAGAAACCCGAATAAAACATCTTCATCTGGTACCTCGTGAAACAAGTCACTATTGTATACATCCTGCCAACATGACAGCCACCTGTGAGATGCCTGCGATCCTGCCCCCTGATGGTATCTCCACCTTATAGTGGTGGTGGGGTTTGCGTTTCTCCCATGACCCCAAGAGCTATGCCGGTGGTAGCTTCGTCTACTGGTAGGGCCACCCAAGCCAGACAAGCCTTTGGGATAGGAGACAGACTAAGAGATACACCAGTCTTTCCTCTCTTCATTTTCCTCTTCGTTTCTTTCTCCATCTGTCCCACCTTTGAATCTTCTATAGCCAGATAGCCATAATTGTTTTGGCTTCTCAATAAACCCAAACCCTGTGATCCTGCTGTATCAGGGGAAAGATTTAAAGGGTAGTGAAGTAACTTCTAACCCATGCCAGGCGTAGATGCTGGGCATGACCATGATGTAAAAATGCTGTTGAATAGTGCATAAATGCTGGAAATTTGGAAAGCGTCGTAAGCAATGGAAGCTACCATTCATAACGTCATGTCAGTTGCTGTCCTCTGGAGCACAGTGGTCAATGGACCAGTGTGCACCTCTTTGTGGACGACAGTGCCCCTTTTTGCCTCTGTACCGCAATTAATGTCATCATAGGTTTATATGCTAACGGTTTTGATAGACACTTGTATGAAATAAAGTTCATGTGCCAAAGGATGTGGCAGGACAACGTCTACTTTCCGGAGAGAGATGCTGTTTCACTTGTGTCCGCAGGTTGCAGTAACAGAGGTCCCTTTTCATTATTTTCCTATTTATTTAGAGGGGTTAGACGTACGATAAAAAATAAAATATGCTACTTGTGTGAATTAGGAGTCCCAATCATTTCCGAACCACTGTGCCCCAGGCATCGGGGTACAGTGGTCCATTTGTATAGGGCAGCTTCTAAAATATTTTTAAGACAAATGGATGGCACTGCCTGTGAATATATTAGTAATGTGTTAGGGAGGCTGAGTGGCGCTGCCGTAACGTATATGCTCCCACGGATGTTAAGGTCCCGGGTTGATCCCAGCCCGGGATTCCCCCCTTCATCTCATGCAGAGTTTAGGGCCATCTCAATGTAGGCTACACAACTAACTAAATGAATAAATTATTAAAATATAAATGTACAACTAAATAATTAAAGAAGTTAATAAATGAACAACTAAATAATTAAAGAAGTTAATAAATGAACAACTAAATAATTAAAGAAGTTAATAAATGAACAACTAAATAATTAAAGAAGTTAATAAATGAACAACTAAATAATTAAAGAAGTTAATAAATGAACAACTAAATAATTAAAGAAGTTAATAAATGAACAACTAAAGAAAGAAATGAATGAATGAACAACTAAAGAAAGAAATGAATGAATGAACAACTAAAGAAAGAAATGAATGAATGAACAACTAAAGAAAGAAATGAATGAATGAACAACTAAATAATTAAAGAAGTTAATAAATGAACAACTAAAGAAAGAAAGAAATGAATGAATGAATAAATGAACAACCAAATAAATAAATAAATAAAAATAAAAATAAATAAATAAAGCAAGTTTTCAGGCCATGGATGAATCAGCGCAACCTAATATATTAACATGTTAATATATTAGGTTGCGCTGATTCATCCATGGCAGGTACAGTTCTGGTCATATATCCAGGCAACTGCCAGCGACATTTTCCGAAGCGGCAGAAGAAGGAATCGAAGATAAGCATACTTCAAGAATCTTGCTTGCCCATGCTTGAAGTATGCTTATCTTCGATTCCTTCTTCTGCCGCTTCGGAAAATGTCGCTGGCAGTTGCCTCGATATATGACCACAGAACTGTACCTGCAGGTACTGTAATAATTTTTAATGTTCACTAAAATAGCTATGAAAGCAGGGGGCGAAAGCACATTACCCCAGCATTATTATTACAGGTAAAATCTCGTTTTAGCGAATACCAATACAACAAAATTTCAATAGAAAGCAATAAAAATGAAATTTTGGTTGGCCAGCCGCATGAGCAATGTATCTGTAATCCCGTTATTACGAATTGCGTTACTACGAAATTTTCAGTACAACGATTACGAAAGGTGGTTCCCCGGCTAGTACTGAACCTGATATAACGAAATATGCACTAGTGCAATACTCAGCCACACGTGCTCCAGCACTGTCTAGCGATAAGTGAGTGTGTGGTCGTGCGTAACACCGTCAACCATCATGAAATGTTGGGGTAAAAGTTGCATCAAGGGGTCGGCAGTGTTTGTTTTGGGGAGTGACCAGGACACCGAAGACTCCGATGACCCTGTGGAGGTTCGTTGCTGAAAGCACTGGAGTGCCGGATGAAGTTACCTTCCACGATTTTGTAGCGGGAGATGACGACGTACATGTGTGCCAGGAGTTGAAAGATTCGGACATATTTGAGGGGGAAATAAAAATAACCAGTCTCGATTTAACGAAATTCCGTCATTACGAAACGATTTGCCCTGTCCCGCGGGCTTCGTTGTAACGAGATTTCACCTGTATAATAAATAGCTATGAAAGCAACTGATTATATAAATAAGCAGCAAACTGCTGGCCACGTGATCAGAACCGCCAATCAGAGTGGGAGTTACTCTTAGCGTAGTTAAAGCGCTATTCGCTCTTATACGCGCTATTTGCCCCTGTAACACAGCTATTCGCTCTTACACGCACGCTATTTTTCACGTAAGTACTATTCGTTCTTAACACAGATATGCCTGCATTGTATTTATTCTGTCACTTTTTTACGACTGTATGAACTAACATAATAATGACCAAAAATCGAACAATAACTCTGCCAGTTAACTTTTTTATAACTGCTCTTCGCTCTCTTATGCGCGTTACTTCCCTGCAACTGCTACTCACTTTCATGATCGATATTTCCAATAACTGCTACTACTTCTTAACCCAGGTATGACTGAATAATCATTGTTAAATTTGTGAAATATGATTTTTCCTGAGCAAGCTGCTTCTTACCACTCCTTATGCTACTGGCCCCCAAAGACTTTCGAGATAACCGAAAGAAGACAGGGTTCAATTTCTCGATAAGTAAGCGACTGGACCTCATCACAAACTATACCAATTTGCACCAAAGGATAGGAAATGAATGAAGAGAGGAGAAATACCCTCCATTTCCAAGGAAAATAGTGTTCCAGTTTTGGAACGAGTCGAACATGCACCAGGCCCATGAGTTAGTGCATTTAAAAAGGAGTGGTATAAGAGTTGAATGACTTAAATATTGTTTGCCCACCATCGTGTTACGCAGACTTAATATTATTTATGCTCCACTTAAATGCAAATGAAACTGTCAATTTCATTTCGCCTATTTACAGTGCTGGCCGATCAATCGAGAATAGGCAGAGTATCCACGTTGTACTGAATTAATCGCATAGTTGAACTCCTGGAGTCAAGAAAACAGTAACATTTTCCCTTTATTATTTTTATCTGCTTTTTTTTCTGCCTCCATCCCAAGATAAGGCGACAACAATTTGACTTCCTTCGATATGAAACTAACATCTTACTCAATTTATAATCCTTGAACTTGGGGCGACATGGTGGCATAGTGTGGTTAGCGCCTCAGCCTTCCACCTCTGAGGTCCCGAGTTCGATCCCCAGATCGGACAAAGGCTACTTATGTGGATATAGAGTTTCGATGGGTTCTCTCCGTGTTCGCATGGGTTTTCTTGGGGCTCTCCCATTTCCTCCCACTTAAAAATCCATCACATTACGAGCAAATGATTAAAGTCGGTGAATTAAAAGATGATCCCCTAAAAGGCCCAAGGAGGCCTATCACAGGGTAGCCATTATTATCCCCATATATATAAAGCTCAAAATTTGTACATTTATTTATCACGCCTAATTAAGCCACTTCCCGGGTACGGAGAGCGCTCAAATTTCTCACAGCC
>JYFJ02009200.1:0-10381 GCA_000934665.2 Catajapyx aquilonaris | reverse complement strand
TTACCAATATGTTCGCAACCATGTCGCTGGTAAGCATTCATTGGTCTAAGTTGGGCATATTAACAATTTTCAAGGTCAAAAAAGGGGGTGTTACACTTGTCGGAAAAAAATGTTCTTTTCATATTTGAAGTTTGGGAGGTCCACTTAACAAAACCTGAAATGTGCCTCCAGATCGCCCATGACGCTACACCCTACTGTATAATCACGGTCTCTAACGGACATTCTTTTTTTACTGCTAACATATCCAGCAGTAGTATTGATGTTCTTGGCTTTTCAAATACCGCGCCAAATGGCATATTATATATCGGGACGTTTAGTTATTGTCGATAACTGTCAACATAATCCGACATCGTAAAAAATTGAAGTACTGGGATATGAAGACTATGAAAGGCATACGAATGCCCCACATTTGAGAATAGGAGCTTTTATAATTAATATCGTTAATAAAATGTAGGGTAGCACTGATCCGCCCTTGTATAAAACCGCCTTTACACATTTCTCCGATATATTGGCACCACAAAATAATGAGGTTCCTTAACAAATTGGGTAGCCTGTATAAAAATAATGGTAACCCTCCTCTCACTGATGATAAAATCTCCTAAAAGCCGCCATTATCGCATACGAAAATTAATAGTCAGTAACATAAGTTGAGGACACGCAATTTCTCTCAATATTTGGCAAGAGGCGGAGTGGTCCTATTGTGTGGGAAAGTTGTGCCTTAGGCTGGCGAGCTGGGCCCCGAAAAGAGGAAAAGGAGTAAGAAAAAGAAGCGGCAAATAGTGTTGGCAAAAGTGGGCCTTGAAAATAAATTGGAGAGGAGCTAAGCGAGCAATTTGGAGACTTGACGCCTTTGGCCGCGCAGCCTTCAAGACTCCATGTTATTCCATTAAGGAAATTACTTCTCCTTCTCCAACTCTCCTCTTGTTACTCCTTCTTCTTCCCTCCTTCCCTCCCGGTTCCAAAGGAATGCAACTCGGATTCTCATCCATTCTTTCACTTACTCCGGTTTTTTTGGCCTGTCTTCGAGCGAGTTCAGCTTGCACCAGTTTTCCTTAAAAGGTTTCTCCCTTCCATTTACACACTCGGACTGCAATCATTTCCGCCCCAATTGCGACTAGCCTACCCTGCAAACTCTGCTGGACTTCATTTCCTCAGCCAAATTGACCAGAAAACCCCCTTCACTTTCATATAATTATTCATTATGAGAATTATTATAATATTATTTCTACAGTACGTCCCTATATAGTAGGCCACAGCGGCTTCCTTCCTTGCCTATCCGTCCCTAGGAGTTACAATATATAAACTCCTACAAGTGCAGACTTATACAGTATTTTTTAAATGCCGCGTATATCATCTACATAATCATAACAATACGTGAAAATATCATAATGGAGAGTGGGAATGTTGCCAACCGGAGAGAGGAAAAGTCGTGGTTTATTTACCCCAACAAAAACATAAACCGGAGCCAGATTAATTTGTTTATATGCCAAGGGAGACAAGAGTGACAAACAGGTCCGCCCCCACGTTGGTTTTATGTGCGGAATGCCCCCTGTTTGTTGATCATTTCCAACTCCGCCAGAGACTGCCATGTTAATTATGTATTTCATTGACAGATCCGGGGAATAAATTGTGCCGTTATACAGTATGTTACAGGATTGGTATTGCTGCCAAAGCTCCGATTTTTGGCGGAAGTTGATACTACGCGTAATGATGTCTGTTAAAAAAGTAAAACCTGAACTCAAACTTTTTCCATCTATTTGAAAACTGCGAGTAAATAATAGTGAGAAAGGAAACAGTTTGTTTCTCATCATTTCTTCGCTCCTAGAAACATGTCCTTTAATGATATTTTTTCATTATACTCGGTGGTTCAGAATTTCAATGGCCCATTGGAACAATAATTATTGTCATCCATCGTCAATGACAACCCTTTTTTTTCAGGCCAGATCCCCTTCGCAGGATTGGTACATGCCATCAATTATTAGTAGCTGATAATTTGCTTGTCTAGAATCCCTATCACGGACATTTAAATGCAACACCCTGTACAACTCCATTTTTTCTCATTAATGACTACTGTTTTGAAGCAAAGTTCAAAAAACCTTACCCCGAATGACCCGATTTATTCAGTCCACCTCACAAAAAGGACATTCATATAATATATTAAGGTTGTTTCATCTTCAACTGCAGTACTTTATTAAAATAGTTTCAGTTTGTAATCATCATGAGTGTACATAGTGTTCACACAAGAGTTGTTTACATAATTATGTTGCTGAGTACAGGCATAACGAAAAAGCATCACTTACTTTGTTGTGAGTGCCTTTTGAAAATAGATGGTCTGTTCTGAGGATTATTGTTGGGTGAAATATACGGCGTTATCCATACAGAACCAGGACAAAAGCAATGTTCCGAAAAAATCCTTTCAGCTCCCTATGGGGGAATAAGGGAGGGAGGAGGGGAGGGAGGGGTCCCTCCCTCTTGGTTTTTGCAATTGTGCAACTGCACAGGCGAACTTTTTAATCGGAGCGGAAATGTATTTGAACAGTGTTAACGAGGCCAAAGTGCCCACAGAGTTTAGCTACGAAATAACATTCCGGGCTGGAAGCTCACCGGAAAAAGTCCATAATTGCGTTAGTTGCAAATCTGACAGCTGGGACTCCCCCACACAGCCCTGTCTTTTTTTCGGATCTGAGAGTTGTATAGTTTTGGACACATCTGACAACTTGGTAACCTGTCAGCGTGGTCCGACTTTGCATGAAGGTTTTTTAATGGCACATCAGCGATTTGAGCTTTGAGTCTTTAACCATTACATAACGACTCTAGGTCGTAAAAACCCGGAATTTTCCGGAACATCTTGCTAACCTGGGAATCAATGTGTCCCCCCAACGTTTTCCTGATGACTATTGCGTTATTAAATTCCAGCCTCTCCAGGATTCCTTCAGCACTTAATGCTCATGCAGGACGTAAATCCCCGGGAAACTTTATCCGGTCCTACTCATAGCTTTGTTTATGCGGCCAATCCGGGCTTTTGATGGGCAGGAAGAGGAGTCTTTGCAATCTTCCCCGCCCACCTGCTATGACTCCGCTTACGAGCTATCAAAATCCGGCAAAACTCGATGCATTTCAACGATGCGAAGGCCCAGCATTTAGAGAGAGAGAGAGAGAGAGACTCTCTTTCTCTCTACGAATCGAACAAATCAATCTAAAGTTTTCCAGAGTGTAAATAAATTTGAGATAGTTGAACAGACTTCCGAATTCCAGCACTCAAGTTGGATTCGCAAATAGTTTTGCCACGTTGACTTTATACAAAGGAAGTTGCTAACAATCGCTTTAATGGGCTGAAATGAAACTATGCAATTGGTTGAAAACAAAAATGTAGCGTTAGCGGGAATGCAACGAACGTAACTGATTCCCTACACAAACTTATAACAATGTACTTTATATATCTGCATATAAAATAACTAGTATAGGGTAACTAATGGAAAGGCGCCTTCCTAAATGAAGTGTGTTTATAAGCGAGAGGATGACGGATGGAATCGCATTTTCCGAGTCCTCCACATGTCTGCTTCTTCATCATCCTGCAGAAGAAGCAACATGAAGAAGATGAAAAGGGTAGGAGGGGCAGGAAGGGGGTGGAAGGCAGGGAGAAAGGAAGGAGGGGAACGCCCGCCGGAGTGATTTATACACGGCTAGAAGCTATTTTTCTCTTATCGAATTCCGGCCTGAGTCAAGTGCCAACGTCAAGAAAGAACGGGATTTCGCTGCTTACTGCCGACCGACGATGGTATAACAAGGACAAAGATCATTCAACTTATCTTACTCATTTCATGTGATTGCTTCTAAGTTTTGATATAGGACTATCGAAAACATATCGAGTCATGACCTCCAAATGAATCAACTCAAAGCAACAAAATGCGATCCTTCCTTCACCACGAACACGATAAATATTTTTACAAACTCAAGTTACCAAGTGTATAACTGATTATAGATCCAATAGTTTTTAAACACCCTCTAGTTGTGCTATGGTTGTAGTCTATAACTGGCGTATGACATTATTTTTCTGATATGGTTGTGTTCTCTATTCCACTGAATTAGTCTATGTTGGATTCTAGTATCCAACACAACTGTTCAACCTGTAACATTATTCCAGCATCTCGATCATATCACGTATATAGGTTCAAGAGCCGCAAAGCATCATTGGAGTGTGTAATGCCTCTAACACGTTGCATTCATCCAGAATTTTGTAACAATGGGGACATATCCTGTCAGTATCAAAACATCAACTGCGGACTTTTAGTAGCAAAATCATAACCGGAACGCTGCTTTGGGACACCGTGTTAACGCAGGTGGTAATAGTCAACAAGCCGCACTTGTACTGTACACCCATCGCACGCATACGTTCCCCACCAAAAAGGGAGAGTTCCGATGATTTTTTTTTCCGGATGTACTGTACCAAGGTCGGCAGATGCGGTAGGTGTTTCAGTCATTGAAACGTAATCGCTGAAACATATACATGTGGCGCATAATCGACGTCATCATTTCGGCGTATCCGGATTGTACCCGGGGGCGCGGATGTTCTAGCCTGCTAACTGCTAATAGGCGACACTTTGCTAACGCGGGGGCCCCCAATATGTCGGCCCATAAACGTTCGCGCATGATGTGTCTCCTTGTCATAAGGTCCAACCGCAGTTCTGCATTGCGCCCAGTGTGGCCTACACCAAAAAGTGGACAAAAAGCTCTGTTTTGCCTAATTTATATTTGGCGCGTTATTTGGAATGCCGGGATGGCGGGAGGATTGCTGCCAACACAGGTTTTATATGTCAACAGTGTCACTGCGGGGTCACTAATGGCGCGCGATGCTCGCTTGCTGTTTATAGGTATGATGGCTTGAGTTATCAATAAGGCCGTGGCTTATGTTACGCTGTGGCAAACACCCAGCGTGGTACCCAGCTTCAGCGTCACGTGAACAGCAGGAGGACAGTGAGGACGGAGAAAATTCGAACAATATCTGACATTTACTCCTCGCTCTCTGGATTTTCCAGGATTCAGCAGAATATTCTTCAAGTCCTTTTCACCATCTTCTTTGAAATTTTTTCCCTCTATGAATAGGGGTCAGGATATTACACGACACACATCAATATTGCAAATGCAACAGTTCTTTGCGAATGTGATGACTGCCATCTTCTCATAGAATAAGGGGTCATATCCTATAACATATGTGAATCACCATTTTCTATTTGAGCCTGAGAGCTCTAAAGCGCGAAATAAACGCAATTAAATTGGTGGAATGGACCAACCGTTTTGGCGTAATATTCTAGCAGCAATGCAATGTGCTAGTGTGTGATGCGACATGGAAAATAAATTATCTACGAGAGAATGCGAGAATGGCTACGTGAAGTCGTCTCCACTTGTATGAATCATCCGTATTCCTTGAAAAACATTGCGGTGTACTCCAAGAAGTAGTAAAAAGTTGGGTTTGTTACAATCATGATCATTTTATTTGGAGAAAAGGTTGGAGGTGTAAGAAAAAGAGTGGTTGTCGCCTGAAGTTGAGGGCATGGAAGTCAGGAGGCGCGCAAAGCACGGTTTCCGCTTAATTAAACCCGGTTCCAGCCGAGTGGAAGATAACTCGGAGTTTCTGGCAAAGTTTTGCGGGCGGACGTCACACTATTCAACAACTCCCGAGATGGTTCAAAGGAGTTAGCTGCTCCCAGACTTCGTGAGCCTTTTCTCCCGTAAGTCCTAACCCCTCCGAACCTCGTCTGCCAACGGGATCGGATGCTCTATTGATTCGTGGGGAAGGGAGAGGAGGGGAGGTGAAGGAAATGGGGTGGGCTGGGGGAAAATAAAAAGGCCAGCTACCTTGACTTTAGCCCAAAGTCGCAACCCTTCACCACAAAAACCACATAGATGTGGCCGATGTGCTATTAACTCGGATGACGGGCTGTCACTGCCGGGGTACTGCTTGCAAATTGGCTTCAGCTTTGCAATTTATGTTCCATGAACATTCATGAATAGCCCCTGCTCCTTCGACATGCACCAAGTTTCATGGTTTAAACATTTTGCAGTTCTATTCAAGTGGGCCTTACTCTGATGTCTGACCTAGGTCATCACTCCTAACCCCGTCGTGGTGCAATAATACACAGACGAGCCTCGCACCAGGCAGTCACACGACTGGGATACAACTCCCGTCCACCAGCGCCATCTAGTGTCACACTTTCTTCATTGTCAGCTGATAATTGGTTGGACGAGAGACAGCAACAGCACACGTGAAAAGAGGAATGGCGTAGCCAACTATATAAATCGTGGGTATAGCATTACCTGGTCGCATTACACCCGCAACTGGAGAGAAAGATTAATGAAGGAAGCGTCTGGTGTGAAAAGAACACCGCATCTCCTGCAAAGTCATTTGTGGTTTCGCAAATTATGCCACTTTGGAGCCCCCTTCTCCCACTCCCTCCATGGTCTCGAGTTCTCTCGGTCGCCAAAAAGGAGGCAAATTAAACCCCCCTTTTTTGCTGTAAGGACGAGCCCCAAAGAAATGAAGCACACTTGAACCGTCACTTCCGGATTAGAATAATTATTAAGTTTTTCCCCGGAATTTCAGCGGGATTACAAACGAGATTCCTGGAGGAGAAATGGAGGGATGTCGTCATTAGGAAGGAAGTGGAATAGGGAATTGTATAAAGTGGTCGAATCGCAAATGATCAGCGAACTGCAGCATTAATGTGGCAAATAATTATCCGGAAGTTCAAAATTGCTCACTTTTGGAAGAATATAATGACACTTGGCAATTTCCCTCTAACACTGACCAATCTCTAGTTAAGCTGTGATCAAGCGATACTATGTCCGTTTTTATAGTTACGTACATTTACCCGCAAGATAATCGACTTCATGATACTGAGATAGAACTGGGATCCACACACGAGCAGTACATGCTTCCTGCCTAAAAGCTGTAATTCGACATAATTTGTTTCGCAAAAATATTCATTATACAGTATGATGATTTCAACATTATTTCAACTGAAAAAATGGAATTTCCGATTTTTCTTAAGTGATTCCTCAGGAAATTGAGGCATCCATCCCTAAAATATGAAATTGCGGTGTGGTCCCGATAGAGTTGTGCGAACTATCGCATTCGAAATTTGCCGGCAATTTGCCGCGAGAGACGTGGGATGAAAGAGTTTTGGCGACACGGGGAAGGAGAAGGAAAGGCGGTAATACATCAAAAGCTGCATAATGAGCGCTCCAAGTTGTCGCAGGCAGCACTTGGGCGGGACTTTGCCAAGGATTTGCCGCCACCCCAGAGGATTCCCGCCTCGCCAAAAAGCCTTGGCAAGCTCTTGGGGGCTTCCAACTACCCTTCACTGCGGGTTTCGCAACTCCGGGGATAGGCGCGGCCAGGGAAAACGGGGAAAAAATGAGGGAGGGGGGGGGGGGAAGGATTCATATGGCACGCCATCTTGTTTTCAACCTCACGTACACGCCAGGAAAATGGCGCTCTGACACAAAGTGCCAAGTTTTGGGTCGGAGAGGGCTCGTCGCCTCGTGAATTTCACCGGGAGCAACTGACAAGACAGTGTAGACTTGAATCGCGGTTAACGGGCTGGCGAATTAGTCGAGAAGTGCAATATTGAGCGTGCATCATTACCTGCTGCATGGCCTATGTTACGTGTTACTCGGGAAATTGAGAAAAGAATAATTGCGGTTGCACAATCTACGAAACATGGGCTTATTCTGAACAGTCGATTTGAGTTAGAAGCAGTGGTAAAAGGTTGGTAAGATTGGACTAATGTAGGTGGATTAGGAGACTTGAGAGTAACCTGCAACATAGATTGGGCTTATGGCGATGAAGATGACAGCATTGCAAAATGCACTGTCATGGCAGTAGGCGAATTTATGCGAGTGCTAGTTTCGCTGTTGATGCCGATAACATCTGAATTAGCGGGCTTGCAGAGCCTAATCCAGTAATTGACACCTTGGTGGGCCAACGCTGGCAACAACAATACCCAGCGCACGGAGGAGTTTATTGCGAGGACAGCATGTGAGGGTGGGGGAAAGGGAGTGGGGGAGTTGCCCAATCGAATTAATTAGGAAAATTATGAAGGGACGCCTGCAAAAGTGATTGGCGCGCCCAGATTAAGCATTAAAAGTGCAGTTCTGCTGATTCCATATGGCTGCCTAATTGCGGTTTCAGGTCCGGGATATCGACGGCCTAATTGCGATTATGCCATGTGTACCATCTGGGAATTCGCCAATGCTAATTTTTGCGTTATCCACTGACACGTTGCCGGGAGAAATGCAGGGACCCGGAAGTACGTTAATAAATAACAGTCACCATGGCTTGAAAAGGAAGAGCCTTCTATTGTGCTCTGTAATCGCATCATAAATCGCGACCGCTATTTAATTTCTGAAAAATGACAAAGCATTATCCGTGGCTAGTCAAGCAGTTATCATAACGAGGATGGTAAGGATAAACAATTTTATCATACCGCGAATGGTACGGAACAATAACTAGTGCAGCTGCCATTCCTCAAGTTATTACTTTTAACACTATGATAGCTACAAAAAATGCGTTAAAATAGTATTTTGCACCATGAAACCTCATGTTTATTACTCTTGCAAGGACTGAATAGAGGTTACGTCACACAATGGCAATAATAATGTGAAACAATTTTAAACAATAATTATTTTACGCCAATGACGTCATGCCTATTCTCTTAACGGACTGTCTACTTTGTCATGCAGAGTGGTCAGAATAATTGGAACATATATGCCGTAAATAAGTACGATTGCAAACATATTATATCATTTATGCATCAATCAAATGGTCGCATGTCTAGTGTCATATACTATAAGTTCTTCTGTACCGGCAAAAAAAATTGAAAATCATTTTGAAAGGCGTGATCGATAGTAGGCCTAAATTCAGAATAAGTGGTTGACCCTTGTTCTTCATGCTAACAACAATATAATAACAAGGAAAAACCACTTATTTCTGATTTGCTATCAAACACCGCGCTTCCGGGCCTCAAAGAAAATTCAGAGCACATGATGTAGGCCTAACATAAAGGTGTTCCAGCTGTGTACTATACTTTTCCACCTAAATATACTCATCACATAGTATCATAATTATGACAGTCATATGTTATTGAAAATAACCCATGACATATGTCTGCTAGATTCATGCTGGTCCTATAAACTACTAAATTCTAGGTCCTCAAGGAACAACATTCTGTTCACAGAGGCGAAAGTACAGTAACTTCAGTTTAACCCGTTAAATGCAGAATCTTAGTAAAGTTTAATTGTCCCGATTGTCCAATTTGCGGCACAAAGGGCTCAAAGAGGATCGCTTGCTTGTCCGCTTTGATGACGGCTGTTTACCATGGCTTAGTTGCACACGAAGTCGGCAAGAGCCACCATAACACATGTACAAAAAAAAATACTCAGCTACTATAGGAGCAATACATACATCTCCCGCTGCTTTTTCGATTCCGAAGCGGGCTTCCTTTTTTTGTCAACTGCACATAGGAGCAACTCAAATATGAAATGTTTGTCGTCGAAATCACAACTTTGATTCCCACGAGCAGTCCCTTTCGCCTAGTGTGCCAGCGACCAAATGAGAACAAGGAGAGTGCAAATGTGCATAACAAAATGGCTGCCAAGCTAAGCGCAGCCGTTTTTGTTTGACTTGGCTTCATAGGGGATTTCGGGGTTGCAATTGGCAGGAGGGAGAGGGTCATTTTGGGTCCCAAATTAGAGTAGTGATTGCAAATTCTGTCGGGTTGGGAAACCAGGGCCGATTAGTTTGTGGCAGATTATAGCCGAATTTGTTTGCGTTACAAACCGTGGTGTAGGTCGTTTTACGATATGCATCAATCAATTGTCCGAAACGTCAGGGATATATAGCCTACCTGGTTTTTATCCGCATATCAAGGGACATGGTCCTGCAAACACCATTGTTTTGGCAGGTTTTGATCACATTGCGAAACTTATTTTTCTTTTATACAGGGGACAATTCACAGGGTTTTTGGCGGTTTTTGGGAGGTCAATTCGAGTGCCGGAGGCAATGGTGTCTGCTGAACTAATGCAATAATCCCTATGTAATCAACACTGATCAAGCACAATTATATTTGGAAATAAGGCACGTGTATATTAAATGCATTCTACCATCGTGTTCAAATTTTGTGTGTAATGTGTCACTTTTTACTCTAAATAAATACATTGCATACAATGTGTTCAAACGGCACACCCCGTATATAGGTTAGCGATTTTGTGCATTATACTGTTTATTATTAACCCTCGGACGGTGACGTGGGCTCTTTTTGTGACCAACGCCCTTTTTTTTGCTATAACGTCGAAAATTTAGGACATTCGAGATTCATCTTTG
>JYFJ02009197.1:0-10395 GCA_000934665.2 Catajapyx aquilonaris | reverse complement strand
AGGTAACCTTGCCTACGTTACAACTCGAGAACGACTTGCAGAGGTTTGGATGTTACATCACGTGACTTGGGAGTCCATTTTGAATCCAAACTTCACACCGCAATATCTCTCGGTTAGGCTGCAAACTGATATGACTTCCACCTGTTGGGAACTGGAGGCATCTAGTCTCTTTCCGCCACTCACTCGTCCTCTGCTTCCACCTGACGGAAATGGCCCACAAACACTCCAATCGAGTGTTTCGCGCATCGCCCGGTTACAAACTCCAGGAAATATGCTTACCCTGCATCAATTTGCGGGGGGCTTCTGCTCGGAGCACACTGGATTGCAATCTGCACTCGATTAACGACGGCATTACTTTTACGGCCTCTGTAGACAGTTTCATGGCCTTTGAATGGCATGGTTTCCATCCGCAGCAACAAATTCGTTTTTGGCCGATTTGAGAAGCAGGCTGGATTAATAGATTCATCGGGAGTGATCGTTTTTTAAAAATTGTTATCCTGTCAAGAGTCACGGAGCATCCTGTAAAAATAATGCTGATCTTGCTTGTAGAAGTGCATGGGTATAGTTTACTCTCCCCATAAGGGTTGTGCAGCAGGCGATTTAGAGCCACGAAGATTGAGTGTTGCAAGTTGGCGCATTTGTAGGCATTCAGTGGCCGTAACTAGCAGTGGATGTGTCAGCACTGTTCAGAGGAGGGTAAGGTTGGGAGGGAGGGAAGAGGAGGGAGATAGAGGCCCGGGTAAATCAATCTGGTGGGTTGGTGGCCTGGAGCCCCCCTGAGCTCACTCAGGAGCCTTGCTTGTAGCACTCATGCAGCGGGTTTGTATCCACAAAAGAGGAGAAAAGTAGAGCCCCCAGGGGGATGGGAGGGAGAGAGGGGGTTTTTTATTAGAGGGAAAATGCGAATAAATGAGCTGGCACATCAGGGGCCGGACACATCATTTGCCCATTATATGTTGAAGGGGGAGGGGGGAGTCAAAAATTGAGAAATACGTTCCTTGCCCTATCGGCACGTTTCGGATTATTAACCAAGCAACCGCTGAGCAAAACAATGCATCGTGTGGCTGTTGTGTCGATACACAGCTGCACACTACCGCAATGACGTTTGCTCTCAACCAGACAGTCCTCAACATTCCCTGCGTTTTTGGGTCAACAATTTTGTTTATGCGGATCTTGATGGGTGTGTTTATTTGGCGTTCTCGTCCCTTTGATTTTTATCCAGTGTTTTCGAAGAGCACGTATAGAAGGATTATGCCGGATGATGTAGTACTGCCTCCAGCAATGAAACCGCGATGGAGTTTACTTTCTTCAGTCGCGCATGAGCAGATTTTTCCCGATATATTCGCGAATTTATATAGCAATTCATGCGAAGCGCAAGAAATGGCTCGATCGAAGCTGAAGGTATTAAGAGATGAGCACAATTTGTTGCAAATTAATTAGCGTCAATGACAGAGACGGATGACGTTGCTTTGCGCCCGCCTGAGGCCCAGAAGGTGATGTTGGCTGCAGTGCCTGGTTACAATAACTTTCGATATCAAACGAGGTTATAGAATGAGTCGAAACTTGGGTATTATTGTTATTATCGCGCCCATAAATTGAAAATGCGTGTGTGATCGATATAATGAAACCAGTAGCCCTCCCTCCCAGCCCTAACCCTGCCCCCACTGCCCTGCTGTTTTAATTTGTCAAATGCGGGATAATAGAAAGTTTTGTCAATGCCATCAGCGAACTAAATAAAGGAGAAAGCGCTAGTTTGATGAAAGCGAAACTGTGTATTGGACCTTCATTTAAATGCTGGACCCAGATTATGCAGCGGTACAAGCGTTGTTGTTTTCCTGCAATTCATGAAACAAATAGGCGTGAAAATGTTGGCTCCAAAGAGCTGACAGCGGTCCAATGCAGCGATCAATCAGAGCATGACATTCCAAATTTTAACACCAATAGGCTTTACACACATGTCCACTTAAAGCCAATAATCTCTCTCTCTCTCTCCCTCCCCTCCCATAATATTATCAGATTGTTGCCAAATTCGGCACAAATTAGGGTAACGTAGCACAGGTGCAGCTGTACTGAAATCTTTGCAGTCGAGTCAACCCGAGGCGGGAAAAATCAGAGAACAGACACAATCTTGCTTTTCATCTGGTTTAATGACACATATAATTGACAACGAACAAGTCAGGTAATTAACGAGTGGTACAGGACATAAAGCACTTATACTCACAACACCGCATGATGCTACTGCTGTTAGAGCGATGACCAGCTGACCTGAAGAGGACACCCGTTGCACTTCTCTCTCCTTCTAGATCATTTGGCCAGCCCCCATACTGTATTTATACCCTTTAGCACCCCGGAAGTGTTGGTCAATGCGTCAACTAATTTCGTGGCTCAACCTTGAGTCTTAATTTACTGCTAAAACAGTGGTTTTAAATCACATGAGTTGACAGGAACCTTGATAATTTTCCTGTTGAGGCGTCTGAGTATGATGTAATAACACCCTATTCTCAGAACCAAGGCCACTTTTTAGAGTCATTGCCAAGGTGACCAATACTTTTGGGTGTGGCGGAAATCCTTATCAGGGTTTTTCCGCGTAGGTTACCCAACAGGTGATGATGATTTCATCATGAGATCACCCTCCTTTTCGGGAACTTCCTCCAGATTTTTCTGGCGGCTGATGTAATAGTCCCGTGACTCTCTGTCTATTTTATTTTTCATGCCAATCCTGACAATATACACGGCACACACTCTCTCGCTCTGCGTTCAATTTAGATTAATATTAACTGCAAGTGGTCATTATACGGAGTTAGCAGCTCGTGCAGCCAGCTCATCCACTGTTTTAAAACCATTTTACTATGGATGTTACCGCAATTTTTTAATGGGATTTTTTTAGCCAACCAATGTTTCACGCATGCGCCCACCGAGGACTATTGCTGCTCTGTACTCTCGCAGTAATTCCTCCTGAAAATTAGTACGGCCTGACGTTATCCACCCCAATGTTTCTTCTAATTAAGGATTATTCTCTCCGTTGGATGTTTGTCCGACCTGATAGTATCTCGCGCGACCTGAGAGTGGCAGGAGCGTGCAATAGGGAGTATGCGCCATCTATCCACGAAGAATAGAATTGCGTGGTAAATCGGCTGGCCATCTCAAATTGATTGTCAGTTTGTCACTGTCATACTGATTACAGGTTTTTGGCTGTTTGGCAACGGGTTCTAGCACTAACGGGTCCCAACAACCATCTCAATAATGCACTGACTCGCAAAAACAAGAGCAATTTGGCGGCCATGCTGCCCTTTGGTTGTGCCTTGCCTAGACCCCCAACCTCCTTCCTCCACCCCCACGAACCGAAATCCTTTTCCAGCATCAGCACAGCACCGGGCGGCCGAGACCTGCCATCGTGCCTTTTGCCCTCCAGTCACAGCAGAGAGAGAGAGAGAGAGAGAGAGAGAGAGAGCCATGCAGGCCAGTTAATTAAAGAGCCCCGGCGATTCCTATCTGGAAAATTAATACCCCGCTACCTCTCAGCCCCTCCAGGCCCCGGCAACCGACCCGGAGATGATCACCTCCCCCCTCCCAGCTTCCTATCCTCCCCCCCCCTCTCTCTCTACATACACACCGTACATGTACTGCGATTCCTCCATCTCTATATTACAAACCTTCCAGCACTTGAACCCCCGGGAAGTAGTCGCATCGTCACCTCCTGATTGGCCCGGGAGAGAGAGAGAGAGAGAGGTGGAGGGTTGGTGGGTGGTAGAGCAGGGAAGTGAGATTAATGACAAGCCCTGCATTAATTAATGATACGCATATTAATGCAGGGGGAGGCCTGGCGGGGAGCGTCTGGAGATGGCAATGTCTTGAGGGCAGAGGACGTGAAAGTGGCGCGGGCAGATAACGAGCCCTTATTAATGGCCCCCCCCTCTCCCACCTCCCCCCCACCAATTTGGAACCCTGTAACTATTAAAGGCGGTCTCACTTGATGGCAAGCAGCCAATCTCAGTCGCCGCACACTACCCCGGAATTGAGTGCACACTCACCAGAGGGAACGGTCGATCTAACGCGCACTGGACAACAATCGGGGATTTGTGGAGATTAAAGTGGATTGTTCTGTAAATAATGAATGTGGACAACTATTTGACACGGCCAATAATAATGGTCGGAATAGTGGAAACGTCAGTCATCCTGGACAGTACGCAACCCATCAGCCTCCCTTGCTAAGCAGGAAAGCTACTAACCAGGGGCTGAAAGTGGCTTACCCAATGTATGATAAACACGACGAATTTCTAGAATTTTCATATATAAACTGCTGCCAAAATCAGCGTAAAAATTGAGTTAAAATATGAGCCCCCCTCCTTTGCTCTTCTCTTGGAGGATCAGGCTTGCAAATCACGTCTGAGCAGTAGCGGTTATGGGGAGGAGAGGCGGTCGGGGGCAAATGATTTGCTAAATCACCACCGCTTCTGGCGTGCAATAAGGAAGGCCTCCAATTTTTGAGTCGGAAGCCCGATATGAAATGCGGCCGTGATTGCCCCATCGCCATCATATCATTACTATTATTATGATTATCGGTGGGGGGGAAGAAGATAAGGGGGTGTGGGGGGTTAGCGAGTCGCGCATTTGGATAGAGAGAGAGGGAGAGAGAGAGAGAGAGAGAGAGGATGTTCTCATTAGGCCGTCGAAACCGTATACCCATAAAGAAGGAGTTAGCAACTTATTAGGTGGAGCGACGCTCCATTAAATGCTAATTACTTTACTCATTACTTTCTAGTTCATTACTTATCCTGACATTTACACGGGCGCGAGATCAGGGCTACAATCTGGCTGCTGGGTTTGGTGGAAGGAGGGTATAGGGGGGGTCTGGGGGAAGGGACTTGGCTTCCTTGCAAGCTTAAACTTGGCTGCCCAGCTTCCAGAGAAGATAATCATTAGCCCAGGCGCCTCACAGATAAGACTTGCCCCTGCCTTAAGCCAAGCCAGTAATGTAGTCGTCGGATGTCAACCTATATACGCTCAACTTTGGGCCAATTCTCCGGGGGAGCCAGCCGCAGCCAGCGGTTTCTGCTCAAAACCAGACCCAATTAGGCCCAGCAGGTTCTGCCTGGCAACCCTGCCCGTCACGTGATACCAGACCAGCCAGCTATTGGCTGCTGCGAGGAATCACTGCCCGCCATTCGTCAGGCCTAACCTGAAATGGACGCAAAATTCGGCAACATTTTCATTAGCTGATTAATAGTGTCGGTTGATTGAGGATCGTGTGATCCTGCAGGGGTGCCATTTTGTCACCTTTTTTGCACCCGTCTGTACCGTGTTATTAAAAGCGGCATTACCCGAGGTGCTACGGTGATCAGGTCTCCCCTGTAACCCCGGTAATTTGAGCAAATATTATTTAATAAAGGAGTGCGAGATATCTGACAAGTTCCTTCTTCCTGGCTGGCGACAGACCCCATTTAGCCCCCCCTCTCTTAATAAAAAAAGAAGGGGAAAAGGGGGGGATAGGTCCTCTGGCTTGGTCCCCGCTCCGCCGCCCCGATAATGTCTGCGCAAAAGAACACGCAATTGGTAATTAGAGTGGCGAGCAGCGGAAGATTAGCAGGCCCTAATGACTCCGGCTGGCGGTAATTAAGGAAGCGATAGCAAAGATGAAAGGCTGCAAGACGCCCGCTGGGGGAGGAGGGAAGGGGGTGGGAGTGGGAGGAGGAGGAGGAAGAAGAAGAAGCATCTGGAAGGGAGTGGGAGGAGGGGGAAGGCGAAGAAGAAATTAACCTTAATTTCACCCGAGTCCGAAGTCATTTCGCATCGCACTCGATTCCATATAGAAGAAGAAGAATGAGAGGTGGTGAGAGGAGGCTGATTTCTTCTAGGGAGGCTGGCGCATGAGCAGAAACAACCGCTAGGCCCATCCCAATATTTGATGTCAATTACCATTGTTATTGTAATTAGTAATGAGAGCAAATGGGATGTCAAATTGACACAATCCGAGTGCCTAAACAGCTAATCATAACTAGTCAGAACCTGTTGTTGTCAACCCTTGGCGTCATCACTTCGAAGGCCGCTTAAAACCTGCCCGAATAATTGTTGAGGGGTTCCGAGCTCGAAATGGGGCCCTAAAAATGCGCATTACCAAATCAAATATGATTGTGGTGCCCCTGGGACCAGTTCCGCTTCCTTATTGTTAAGGAAGAGCATAAGGCCAATCTAGTACCCACTCGTAACATCGACGCAATAATTTACGGGCCTCTTTTTCCCGCTTTTTACAGCTCGTCTTACTCAGTGCGACCAGAAGGTGATTGTCACTCGTCTTTTTTATATATACACAGAACTTTTTTTGTAGCACAAGTAGGAGCGAAGTAAGTGCGCATAAATGAAAGGGGGGTCATAAACCCCTGGTCCCCGAATAAACTGGCTGGGGTGTGGGATGGGGGGGAAAAGGTTAAAAAGTAGTGCACTGCTGGGGATCCCTGTGGTCCATTAGCATGCGAACTGAGCGGAAGTACAGCCAGAATAATGTGTTTGGGATCACTCTACTATTCTAGGGAGACATACGAGCTGCACACACACACACACTTTTCGCCTGTGCAGTGCAATCATGGGGGAGGAGGGATCATCATTACTAGTATTACGCAATTAATTTTATTCCGGCTTCTCTTACTCTGATGGGATTTTTCGGTTTGCTAAAATGCATTTTGTAGGATCTCTAGCGTGCCAAAAAAATGTTCAAAATCACAGTCCAACGCAGGGTGGTAAATTGTACACAAGTGTACAACAATCAAACTTACACGTTATGCGCACTTCGGGCGATGATTAGCGTAACACGAACATGTGTAATATACTGTACAAGTAGCTTTAATAAATTTTATCGGCGCACCTGTGCCTGTTGGGGTGTGCATCCAGGTTTGGAAATAATAAATTAGCCGATAAAATAGCCAATTAAAATAATTGGCTGTTGGCAGCATGCCGATTTCAATAATGGCGACTCCTGTTCACTCAAGTGACGCTCTGTGGTTTTGAATGATCCGGGGCTAAACCGTGGCAAAATGAGATCAAATTAAATGTTGTACAGCAACTGCATGTATAACCGTGTTGCCATGCAGCAGCACTCGCAGCCATCGTGTTTTATTACTCTCTTACAATAAGGTGACTCGAATCATGATGCTGGATCCGATAATGATTGATGTTGTGTATGCACATATAGTATGTTGATGAGGCCAAGAAGTGAGCTCACTCTTTGCACACTTGTCACCCCCCAACGATTCTCATCCTTTCCCAGCGCCTTTTTCATCTCTCCCTTTCCCTCGCTCGTGTTATTTAAAAGCTTGGGAGTGAATTAATTGCTGGGAGAGTAAACAGCGAGCTTGAATTTAAATTTCCTTATCAGGGTGTCCTCCCCTCATCCCCTTTCCCTCCCTTTTCCCTTTTGCCTGCAGGGCAATTAGGCAGTTATTAAAACTCTGCCTTGTATTTTGGAGTCGCTGCTGCCTGGAATCATCCACCCTCCTCCTCTACTCAGCCTGTTATTTAAATTGGAGATGCAGGGTGTTCGATGCTAGTCCCAGCCTTGTATCGGATTTTGACTCCGGGGGATGGAGGAGCAGCATCGGAAGGGGGAAAGGAAGGACGTCTGATGTAGTATAGTGCACGCATCAGTATATACGGTGTTATCCCTCGGGTGGCAGCAAAGTGTAGTCTTCGGAAAAGGGAACAAGACCTGCATACGGTAAAGGGCCGCCAGCCAACACCGCAGACTGTTCCGGATATTTTATCTCCGGGGGTTCTTTCCCTGCTCGATATTATATACACACACGCAGCATCCAGCCCTCATTGTTGCCCCCATTGGGCAATAGTCATATCTCTCTCGCAGACTCGCGCGTTGAATTATCGGGTTGGTGCCCCTGACTTATTGACGCCATCACAAAAATGGGCAGTTTTTTTTGGCGTATATAGAATAATCGGTGCGCTATATGAGACAGGAATAGTGATTGGTCCGGTCCTCTCTGATTCTCTCTAGTGTCATTAGCCGAGTCGAATCCGGTTAAGGGAGGAGGAAACAATTCGGAAATAATTCATGAGTGAGCCTTGAAGTGCATTCTTGGGTCGTTGAGCCTTCGGATAAAATGTGGAGCTGTATAAGGGAGGGTGGGAGGGTAAGGAGCCGAGAGTCTAGGAAAATCCGCTTTAGAGAAAAGGCAGAGAGGGCGCACGATTAACATTTCAGCTTCTCGGGGCGGTGAGGCGGAATGGTTTTGATGTTTTGAAAAGGAGGAGGAGGAGGAGGAGGAGGAGGGGAAGAGGAAGAAGAAGATCTTGTTTGAAGCTAAATATTAATTCTCTCTCTCTCTCTTTCCCTCCGCTGCTTGCTTGCTTGCGTTGCTGGTATGCGCTCAATGGACTCTGCAAGCCGGAATGGAAAAAATAGCGAAGGGAAAACCCGGGACGACATTTGCACGTCTTTCGGTATATGGAGACGGTCTTCTTTGCGAGATAGAATTTCCAGATTAGAGCAGGGTTGTCTGTTGGTTCTCGTTTCGGCTGTGTAGAGGGTGAAAGAGGACACCATAGGGTCAACACTGACCTCGAGTCGGTCGTGGTCAATTGGAACACACTGTACATTATTTGAATGCTGCCCGTCACATGCGGCTGCCCAACCGTGTGCGCGTAATTGTAAAACAGCAAACTAATATTTTGATAATTTGTCCAGTGAACATTTGCTAATTGCATTAGTTCGACTCAGTAGCTTCCTACTTTTTTTGTCGAAATAATAATCACCGTGTAACATTTGCTTAACACTGATTGCGCTGTACATATAATTATATATATTTAGGGGTAGGCCTATATAACAGCCTGTATGGTTATCATATATGCAACGATATAAACCGGGGGAATATTCGTTACCTCGCTTATAATTCCGAGTGAAATGGAAAGCTGGGTGTTTTTTCATGCGTCTAATTGAAGGTGTAGGATTTCAAGGAGCCGATGACAGGGAGTTGGCCCGTCTCAAATTTCATCCTCTCGTCGGTCGTTATATAGAGTCGGCGTCGCAGCTGTCATCGCCAGCTCTGGAAGCTGCTTCTTTACCCCCCTCTCCTCCTACCCAAAGGATAATTAATTGTGTTTTCACCCCCCCCCCCNNNCCCCCCCCCCCCTTCTTTTTTTTGCGTGCAAAGATCTCGACGCCCAATTAGCATAACGAGCGATGGAGACAAATGAAGGAGAAGATGGACCCTTCAACCTGGCACTCTCGGGCTTATATAAATAAGCAAAATGTTTTTGGGTAAATTCGGCCACCAGGTCGGAATTTCCGTGTCAACATGACGTCACCTGAGGAATAATTAGGCTCTGACGCATGGTGTGAAAACAGGTGGAAAAACACGATTATTTTCGACTCCTTTTGGTTCCGTCAACCCGTACGTTTTTTAAATGACTGTTTAGCCAGCGACTAATTGCGTGCTGCTCTTTGCTATAGTGACGTCCAATCCGTAATTTTTCTTCCAACTGCTGTGGGCGTTGCACTGTCCGGTGTGATATTCTGGCAAAGGTCAGAAGATGTGAGTTGCCAGGAGATGTGAGGAGGTCATTCCTTCCTTTTGGTGGTGGTGCCAGAAGAGATGCTGAGGGTATAGGCTACATGAGCAGTTCTCACTCTCACTGGAGCCAATCACTCTTCGAGAAGGCAACCCCCCCTTTCTCCCCTTCCAAAAATCTTCGACTCTGGCTCGGATTTCCTCCTCCTCCTTTTTTTTCTCTTCTTCTTCTTCTTCTTCTTCTTCCTCAGCAGCCTGAACGATCTGAGCAACTTGATTCCTTTTCCGCTTTCCTCTCCCTCCCTTTCTTTTTTTTCGGGGGGGTCCGTCCAGCCTTTTTCTCCTCTCGCGCTTTTTGATCGGAGATCTTAATCCAATTATAGGAAGGACCAACTTGCGGAGGAGCAAATAGGAAAGAAAAAAAGGGTGCTGGGAGGAGGAGGAGGAGGAGAAAAAACTGGGGTCCGCGTTGAAGGATGGCGACCAGGACTTATTACCTGATTTGAACGAAAAATGGCTCCCTAGGATTGGAGGGCTTGATTAATTATTGTGTTCATCGTATTTGCGTCAAACGATGTGACTTCAATTAGACTCGTAGGATTATTGGTTCTGTGTCATATTAATGATGCCAGAATTTGGACGAGCTCGAGCGCCATCACAAAGTATTTACTGCTTTTGCACGAAATTACTTCCCAAGTGGATGTTTTTCCACTTTCCAAGTTGATGTTTTGCCAATAACTTGGCAGAAAACGAATACATAGAAAAATCAGTGCCAATTATGAGAAAACTGGTCACTTAAAATTTGCCTATTTGGGAATCGAACTGAGGACCTCGCAGGCGGAAGGCTTCTGCGCTAACCACTACACTACCATATACGCACTAA
>JYFJ02009194.1:0-10412 GCA_000934665.2 Catajapyx aquilonaris | reverse complement strand
ATCATGTCCCACAGCATAACGTGACTGAGCATTATTTGGAGACGCAACTGATGCCACAACCAGTGCAACCACAATCAGTCCCAGACCATTCGCCATGCTTTCCGATAAGCAGGTCTTCTGCCTTCTCCCCCCTGCTGACAGAAACTCACTCAGCTACAAGGAAACATTAAGGTCCAAGCGGGAAATTTTCTTAAAAGCTTGGTGATTTAACATGGAATGACCTGAGAAGAACTAAATGAGGAAAATCGTCACATTCAATGCACCTATTTGTATATTATAATATTATTGGTCATGGCAATTTAACAAATGGATTGAAATAGTGTAATATT
Organism: Catajapyx aquilonaris; assembly: GCA_000934665.2. Taxonomy (NCBI): domain Eukaryota; kingdom Metazoa; phylum Arthropoda; class Diplura; order Dicellurata; family Japygidae; genus Catajapyx; species Catajapyx aquilonaris. Next base: position 10,083 of record JYFJ02009194.1, on the reverse strand, counting down.
GAGATCAACTTAGTAGTTACTCACCGGGATATGACTTGCCAATATTAGCAGAGATATTCCTCAGGTGATCTGACTTGCGGATAAGCCAACACTAACCGTGTATGTGGATATCAGGTGCTATTTATTTCCAACGTGCCAACGTGTCCCATGAAAATTGATTATTATTGCATATGTAATATATTGCTGATGTTATTTTTGGCAGATTATGTAAGTCGGTTGTTCAGTTTTCTCTGCAGCAGCTGAGGTAGCAAGGCATTTGCAGGAATAATGCCTGGTGTCAATAATAGCCTACTAACCAACAAGATGATAGGCAGACACGTACAGTATATCACTAAACAGTTTTAGAAGTGTAGTCTACTGTCTGTTCTGGCGGAAATAAGGCACATTGCATAATTCGGCATAATTCTGTTGCAATTTCAGGAGATGTTGTCTTTCAACAGAACGCGCAACTGGCTGATTTTGATGGATTTCAGGTCGGACTCTGACGGGTTGTAGTCTAAAGACAACTGTGAAAAAGCATGCCAGGTCAGTTGGTCACTGATGTACTATTGACGGCAAAAAGATTGTCTCACCCTATCCGTTTGGTGTCCGCGACTTCTGGCGAAGCCTCCTCCCGCAAGGGGCGCTCTCATGTAGTAGTACTGGGCAGCACCTCTTGCGGAAGGAGGTTTAACTAGAAGTCGCGATGCGCCAATCTTTTTGCGGATCACAGTACAGTGTAAGTAACTGGAAGTAACTGTAAGTTACTGTAACTGTAAGTAACTGTAAGTGTAACTTACAGTCAGCCGACCTTGGTGGACTAGTGGTTAGCTTGCTCGCCTCTGGTCCCAAGGTTGTGGGTTCGAACCCGGCCGAGGTCGGTGACTTTTCACCGGGTGGTAGAAAAGTGAGAGTGCGCCTTCCTTCGGACGGGAAGTAAAGCCGTCGGTCCCCTGTGAATGTGACATTGCGCGAGTGCACGTTAAAGATCCCCAGAGTGGCAAAATTTCCAAGAGGAGGACCACCCCCTGGCGGCGGTGTTGAGCCTTAGAGGCAGAAATAGGTCGACGTTAAGCCCCATTGAACCCAGTACAGTGTGCTTACCACAAAAAATGTACCGACTTCTGATTTTCCTCTGTCTTTGGCTAAGGCAAGAGGTGTGTCTCCATTCTTGTCTTTGGCCCCTGGATTGGCACCTTTTAACAGGAGGAATTCAACCAACTGCAGGTGACCGAATGAGGCTGCACAGTGAAGGGCTGTCCGATTTTTCCATCCAGAAGCTTTCACTTTCGCCCCTTATTCCAACAGAGAGCGCACCACTTCCACATGCCCTTGCTTCCTCCGAAGCACCATGGATAGGGTCGTCTCCTGTTTTGTTCCTCGAACCTACTTCAGCCCCTTTGTATATCAGTACAAAGCATGTGCTGACATGTCCATTGCTGGCAGCCAAATGCAGTGAAGTGTCGCCTGTCACGTTTGATTGATTTTCAGGCCATCCTTCTCCTAGCAAATAGGCAGCCACTTCTGTCCTACCTTGCTGGGAAGCCAGGTGGAGTCCGCTTTGACAATTTTCATCAATGGCTGCCACTGGAATTGGCATGTTGCTCACCGAAGAAGGCGAAGACAATTTTGTCAGCTGGTAAGGTGATGGCCACAGTCTTTTGGGATTCCCAAGGAATTATCCTTATAGACTACGGTACTTGGAAAACGGAAGAACAATAACGGCAGCCTATTACGCATTATTGGACCAGTTGAAATAATATCTGAAACAGAAACGGCCAAGATAGGCGCTCAAAAATGTCTCTTCCACCAAGACAATGCACCGTCTCACATGTCGACCATTGCAATGGCAAAATTGCACACTTCGAAGTGATCCCTCATGCACCCTATTCCCCAGACTTAGCCCCGATCCACTTCTTCTTGATTGTTCCCGAACCTGAAAATTAGCCTCGGTGGAAAGATATTTTCTACGAATGAGGACGCCATCGCCACCGTCAACGAGAAAAGCTACTTTTCAGACGGGATGAAAAAAATCATTTAAAACAGCGACAAAGGATGGCATCTTGGGCCATTTTGGCCGCATGAATTTTGGCAAGATGCACATAGTAAATCATCAGGCCTTAAAAGGTCAGCCTCTTTTTTGGATCACTACTTCTCATCCACTCAGCTGATCCATCATATGGGGTATACTGTATTATTTATTTGGTTTCTGAGTGTACGAAATATTATTATTACTATAAGATTATGGGCATAATATGGACACCAATTCAGTAGCTTCTGCAATCATCATTTTAATGCTTTCATTTAATAGGCCTACCTTTTTTTACACACCATTGATTACCCTTGAAATGGTAACTTAATTATGCTGCGTGGTCAGAGGTCCAAAATTCCAATGTTTCATCATTACTAAGGTTCGCAGATAAATGCAAACTTTCCATTGCAGTTCCTGTCGTTCCAAACGAACCGGGCGATAGACTCCATAACCATGCAATTTTCATTCCTTCCTTGATTATCGGGTGGACAGCGCTCTCAAGGCTGAAAATCTGTTTGTTGTGTTTGCTTTGTGGGCCATAGGAATATCTCTTGCAACAGTGGCATTCACTTTTGAACTTGGGTTTGGTATGATAAGTAAGAGACGACAGCCCAGAAATGACAATCAAACAACAGTTATGAATATGAAATCAGATTGTGTTAGCCCACCTACCATAAGCACCCGTAAAGATGCACCATTGATTTGAAACTGATTTCCCAAACTTTACAGGGCTGCTACATGAATTGCATGTACCTGAAATAGTATGAATCATTCCACAGGCGAACTATACCATTTTAGTGTTTATATATTTTTGTATAACGGATGTGCCTGAATTGCAATAACTTCTGATACAAACAATGTAGATATAGCACCATTCTTAAGCTTCACATATAAAGACAAATGTTTTATCGCAAGGCCTGTCGTTCCACTGATAACCGTAGCGGGACTCAAGAACCAAACAATTTTCAGCTCCTCCTAGATTATCTGGCTGTGTATCAATCCAATCAGTAAAATCCATCGATTTAAGAGTTGCATGCCAATACCATCGTCCTTCGTGACCCATGTCATATTCACCGATGAATATGGTCGCATAACTGTAACCAGTTTCCGATTGGTTGGAGTTTTCTCGGACGTAGATGCTGCCACAATTAAACCAACGACAATTAGCATGAATATCTTCGTCATATTGATGGGTGATGACAGGGGCTGAATGGGTTGAATAAGTGTATAATCGAGACCAACTTACAAGTTAATCACTTGGTTATGACTCACCAATATTATATTGGAGAAAATTTTCCGCAAGTGAACTGACTTACCGAAAAGCCAACACTGACCGTCTTTGGATATCAGGAGCTATTTATTTCTAACGTGCTTGTTGCTTAGATGTATTGTTATTACAGTAGCCTTGATGTAACATATCTTCTTCGTGCCAGATTGTGTAACTCGATTGAGCGCATATTTTCTCTGCAGCAGTTGATGATGCAAGCGATAAGAATAATAATACCTGCCATCAATATTTGTACTATAATAAGTAACAAGATGACAGACAGCCACTTGTATCACTAAAAAGTGCTGCTTGCTCTGGCGGAAATAAGCCAAATAATTGCATACTGTAATATTCTGTTTCTAAAAGTAAAATATGTGTGCTGTACATCTGCAATTCCCTATTGCAACGAGAGTCGGCATCGGGAAATTATTATCTATAGTGAAGTCATCCAACCTATTCCTATCTCCTACAAGTTAAAATTCAACCTCCGTCATAAAATAATGTGCATAATCTGCTCCTTAAATGTGACACATAATACAGAAGATTCCATTTAGGTTTAATAATATTGTCTGACTCATATGTCAGCAACTTTCATGCAAATATTGTACTGACACGTTTACAGTCATAGGCTTTAAGTTAGATTGTTTTTTTAATTATTTCCAGAATTTGTGTTCCATTTTTATTGCTGCAAAATATTTTAGTCAACTCTGTGTGTGAAGATGGAATTTTCAGAACATATCTGAGCATGTTAGTATCCTGGAAGAACTCTGCTGCATTGCAGGAGACGTTAGAAGTGGTTCATCTTGAGGCATATTTTTATTATTTTGCTTTCACTGTGTACTAAAATGTTATTGCTACAGGTGATTAGGAATGATATAACATGTACACAAATTCAGAAGCTTCTCCAATAATAATCTGAATGCTTTTATTTAAGTTACCATATTACGAGAGCGTATAATTTTTTTACACAGTAGGCTATTTATTGTCTTCGAAATTGTGCGTGGTCCAAGCTCCAAAAATTCAATTGTTTTATCAATACGAAGCTTCGCAGATGAATGCAAACTCTATAGTGCAGTTCTGGTCGTTCCATTGATAATTAAAAATTTTATTGTTCCCTTCAATCTCCAGATCCATGCAATTTTCCTCGCCTCCTAAATTATTGGGTTCGTCCCTAAACCAATCATTGAAATCCATCTGCATTCGTGTTGCCTCCCAAAACCAGTTCCCTTCGTGACCCATGTCGTAGGCACCGGTCCAGAAGTTTTCGTTGTAGTTATCTGCAACAATTCACAAGCATTTTGATTGCAGCATGACTGGTATGTAATACAATATACGCCGTGCACAGTGGCAAGTCTTACCTCTCAGATGCTGCTGAATGAATTTATTTTCATTGACACAGTCTATGGTGACCAGCTTTCCACCCTTAACCCTGCAGGACTCCTGAGCCTGCCACCAGTTCAGCTGCTCATTATTGATGAATAAGTAGCATCCATTCCCCAGGTTCATGTAGGGGCGCCTGCATGGTACTGAAAAATGATTATGATTAATATCATTATGCCCAGATCTACTCCGGTGCCAACTTACTCCTGATGTGAGCTCCTCCGAATGGATCATGTCCCACTTCACGACGTGACTTATCATCTGGAAAGGCAACTGATGCCACAACCAGTGTAACAACAATCAGTCCCAGAACATTCGCCATGACGGTGAACAAAAGGTCTGTTCCCTATAATGGCAAATACTTAGCTACGTAGAAATACAACTAAATTCCGATTAGAATCAAAAGGGGAATATTGTTACGTTAATCATGAATAAGTGTATAATCATGACCAACTGACTGGGTACTTACTATGCTGTATGATTTGCTAATATTAGGAGAGAAAGTGATCTGACTTGCCGATAAGCCAACAGCTTCTGTGGATATCCGATGCCATTTATTTCCAACGTGCCTTATGTACATTGATCATAAGCATTGTTATTGCAGAAACCTTGACGCATCATATCTTATTCTTGGCAGATTATGCAAGTTGGTTGTGTATTTCTCATTCCAGCAGCTCAGGGTGCAAAGCATATGCTGTAATAATGCCTGAAACTGTCAATTCTGCTAAGCAACAATATGATGGCCAGATCCTCATATCACTATAAAAGGTTTGAGAAGTACTTCCTGTTCTGGCAGCAATAAAGCAAATTGCATAATTCTGTTGATATGAGAGAAGTAATAATATACGTGCAAAACATCTGCAATTTCCTGTTTACATAGGCCACCATGATATCATCCATCCCATTCCCACTTTTACATAATTTGACAAACGTCCTTAGACCGACATCAGCAGTACGCAAGAATGTTATCATGTAGAAGAGGTCAATAGGTGAGAAAAGATAAAAATTAAATGAATCGGTCATTTGGAAAAGGGGGCATCTACAACGCAGCAAATTTTTCGGGAGCAACAAAAAAAAACTATTTAACTGTTGAGGATTCCGGGACAACATGAAACAATAATAATTTGGGACCAGTCCAGGGTATTTTACAACGGATATATAAATGCACGTGTAATCATATTCAGTCAGTGGCCAAGAAATATTCCTATGAGGATATGACCCCTTTTCAAAATGAATGTAGCTTTTGTCAAAAAGAAAGTCCACTTTTATGGCAAAGACATGACTGTAGCAGGGCGCTGAAATTTAATTTACCGTCGCTTTGGGAAATGATCGGGGGTTCTAGGCGATCACTTTTAGTATAATTATGCAACATAGGTCTCCGACGTATAGTTACCTATCTAATGTACGTGCTCCACGGTATCGTATATTGGAAGGCCGCCGAGTGACAGTACGCGACACTGAAACATCTCAACTGAACGAGTGCACATCTTGATAGACTATTGGAAGACGGAAGAACAATAATAGGAGCCTATTACTCAACATTATTGGACCAGTTGAAATAATATCTGAAACAGAAACGGACAAGATAGGCGCTCAAAAAAGTGCTCTTCCACCAAGACAATGCACCGTCCCACAAGTCGACCATCGCAATGGGAAAATTGCACGAATTACACTTCCAAGTGATCCCTCATGCACCCTATTCCCCAGACTTAGCCCCGATCCACTTCTTCTTGATTGTTCCGGAACCTGAAAATTAGCCTCGGTGGAAAGTAATTTTCTACGAATGAGGACGCCATCGCCACCGTCAACGAGAAAAGCTACTTTTCATTATTGATGAATAAGTAGCATTCATTCCCCAGGTTCATGTAGGGGGGCTTGCATGGTAGGCCTACTGAAAAATGATTATGATTAATATCATTATGCCAAGATCTACTCCTGTGGCAACTTACTCCTGATGTGAGCTCCTCCGAATGAATCATGTCCCACTTCACGACGTGACTTATGGTCTGGAGCATCTGGAGACGCAACTGATGCCACGACCAGTGTCGCAACAATCAGTCCCAGTATTACAGGCATAATATTACAGGCAGGTATTACAGGCAAATTATCCAAAAAAATAATCGTATGTATCGTTAGAAAGCTTGTTTAAATCCACGTTACACATATATGCGAGTTGTTTTCCTATCGTCAGTCTCTAATTTTTGTATCGTAAAAAGAAGACGGAAAAGTGTCATTTTTTGACTATAGTTGCCGAAGTTACACCCCAAAGCGAATTTTTATGACACTTTCAGGAGGCCTAAAAGTCCACCTGTGAACCCTGGAAAGTGCACATCTTTGTCTATCTAATGATATATTTAAAACATTGAGATAATCATTTCTGTAATCATAATTAAGTTAATTGCACACCTCTGTTATCTCGGCTGTTTATAATCCGAATTACTTCGAGAATGTATCGACAGCAAGCCAGAAATGTGCGTGATAAGATTACACCGTACTCTATTACACTAAATGTTTTAAGAGCATTTAAAAGTATCGCCGTCTATTCCCGTCAGAAATCCGGCTGGGTCCTTTTCTATTAAACTTACTAAAACAATACTTGTAAAATTTCTATTGTAATAGAGCACAATGTAATCATACCCCGTACATTTCTGGCTTGCCGTCGATACATTCGCGACGTAATTCGGATTATAAACAGCCGAGATAACAGAGGTGTGCAATTAACTTAATTATGATTACAGAAATGGCGATCTCAATGTTTCAAATATATCATTAGACAGACAAAGATGTTCACTATCCAGGGTTCACAGGGGAATTTTTTTGGCTCCATGAAAGTGTCATAAAAAATTCGCTTTGCCGTGTAACCTAGGCAACAAGTCAAAAAATGACACTTTTCCGCCTTCGTTTTACGATAAAAAAATTAGAGACTGAGGATAGGAAAACAACTCGCATATATGTAACGTGGATTTAAACAAGCTTTCTAACGATACATACAATTATTTTTTGGATAATTTGCCTGAGAGTTGTTTAGAGTGCTCTATATGACTATATTAAATAAACGTATAGTTTCTTTTTCTTCTTCAGTGCCTCAAGTGCCTTTTAGATACCACATCTATTTCGACATATTTTCTTGAACCTAAAAAAAATATTAATATTTAAAATGCACCGTGGCTTAGAGTTATGTCATTTCTTGTTTACAACACCTTAAGTAATGTAAAAATTATTTACGTTCATATACAGTTGAATCCGGATATAACAGACTTGAATGGGCCGTGGATAATGTCTGTTATAACCGAGATTTGTTATAGCCAAATCACCTATAATGCACACTACTACAAAATACATACTGATTAATAAAATCCATCAAAAACGGAAAATTAGCTCACCTGTTAATTATTAAGGACCATAAAAACCAGTAATTTTATTCTGCCGTCTCCTTCTTGCTAATTATATATACCAGAAAAAGCATATTTTCCATTCAAGGGGCCAGGAAATGGTTGTTATAGCCACGTGAGGTGAACATGAGTTATATATGGAGTGAAAATACACAGGGCCTTATGGAAGTATACCGGGACCAGGCTTTCCAGTCTGTTATAGCCGAGAATCTGTTGTAGCTGAGAATCTGCTATAGCCGGTGCTGTTATATCCGTATTACTCAACTGCGATTAAAATTCCTATACTCCAAATAGTCACTATTTAGTGAGGAAAGTAACTGAAAATGTAGGAAAAGGCCGCCCGGCCGAGAGAAAGTCGCACCTTGCGACGTCATGCGCAGTGGCTGCTCAAATTCGTCCCCATGAGCGATCTCCAATTACCTGTCCCACTCTCCATGCATCATGTATTGTCATCGTTCCTGACCAATTTTTGTGTTCCATTCCAATTTTTCCAACGCTCTTTTCTTCCCCCAAACTGACCAATTCCATGGAAAGAACACAATAGTGGATGATGAACCATGTTATGTTTCATGAATTTCCTAAATGCATTATTTGCATTATTGCTGTGCGGAAATAAAATTTATCGACTGACAGCACACAAAGTTTCCCTCAATGTTTCATATAGAAGCTAAACAAGGCGCTTCATTGCATGACTCAGTGCTCCAGATTTCACCTCTTGAGCATGCAGTGTCTCCGCAGACCTGCATACACGTGTTGGTTGCACTATGAAGCGCATCTGTCGTGCATGGCAGATAGTTCGGTCTCAACTGCGCCAACATTGTCCCAGGAGTGTTCTCGTAATATCTCCGGCTTGCTATGACGCCATACATGGTAGTAGACGATTCAGGTAAGAAAGGGTTCATGACCTGTAGTATATAGTGATCAGTGACGGGCTGGCTAGATCCGTCAGCTTGGATTTCAGCAAGTGCATCATAATTATAGTGATGCATATGGCTTTTTGCTATTTTTTTCTTGCATGTCCTTCATGGTGACGATGAGGCAGGAAGAAGGAACCTATATGTCGGACGGATGTTTGTTACCGATCAGTAATGATCGTCAGGGGGGATTATCAGACAAGAGATGAAGCACACCAAAACAAACTGATATCTCTGGAATCCTGTGACTCATGGCCGGTCTGAAACCAGGGGCTTCCGAGCCACAGGAAAGCATTCTAACCACTCTGATGCGTAACACCAGCCTGCCTCTATGCTTTTAATCCGAATGGGGAACTAGCCTTCATTTTGGAAACTACATAATAAATTCGCCCATATTTTTTGGATTTTTTTGGCATATTCCGTTTTAAGATATCAGTTTCAGTTCCGGAGATATTGGCGTTTTTTCGTAGGCAAATGGTGACGTCACTGTTTGCCTGGAAAATATTGACGTCACGCGAAGTGAAATGACCGCAAAAATGGTGTTATAGAACGCGCCCCGTCATTGTCGTAAAATGCTTCGCTGTTGTTAGCAACCGTCCCATTCCGTGAGCAAGATAGCGGCCGGGGCGCGTATTTATTCCAGGTCGCTCAAGCCGCTTTGTACATGGCAGTGATGCCACCGGGTCGGAATTATCTGTCACCCGAATTCGGCACATGAAGGCGCCCCTTCTCCACCTCGATGGCCTACAGCCGCCTTGCGAATGCTTTCCGTCGTGTCCGCGGTTAATTCAAAGTCAAATTCCTCATATTTCGCAGTCAACCAGGCATTTCAGTACACCCTTTCGATTGGCACCACTCTGTTGCTCTGTTTTTCCCGCCAATTTTGAAGGCACTTTTAAATGTGCCGTAATTTATCCAGTAATGTCATTTTGATGCAACAGAGTGATGGAATGTATGTTTACAGGCATGGGCTAGCTAGTTATGAACAAAAATTCCAAATCCCAGACCAAGGCTAGTTCCCCATTCAACCTTGCTTGGGTGCTTGTTGTGGCTCAATCGCCTAGGGCCCCCCGCCCACCCACGCGCCTTTTAAATGCATTTAATAGTGCATAGAGCATA
>JYFJ02009193.1:0-10416 GCA_000934665.2 Catajapyx aquilonaris | reverse complement strand
CGTAGCGCAGAGAGCGCATGCGTGCCGGATCCGCGATGATAGGGTGCCAAAGCGCCAAAGCGCCCGGTGCTCGCCCATCCACGTCTCGAAATTACGCTAGCGATACTAGGTCTTGCCGTGAAGTGGCATGGCCGCCCGATGACCGCCATTTTGCATCAAAGATGTCCGACCTTTACGGCCTCTAGGTGATTCTATCTCGTTGGTTGCCAGAGTCCGGTTTTTCCTTCTTTTCCGACCCGCTCGCAGAGCCTACATAGTGGCCGGAATTGGTACTCAGGGATCAAAAGTAATGCACAAGTAATGCAACAACAACAACAACAACAACAACAACAAGAAAATGACAAAAACTATTGCTACGCCCTTCACACATCAACCGTTACATTTTTAGACTATGAAAATGACATTCTCGATGCTACTCATAACAATAGTCCTCAAATACAGCCTCTAAATGGCACGGGACAATTTGTATTCATGCCGAAAAGATGCCTCATCCTTGTGTGAGGATATAAATCAGGCATTATCTGTTAAACGACATTATCTAATTTAAAGTTAATATCTCTAAATAAATCTGTGTAAAATTTAGGCGGATCACTTTCTTTCAGATTTCGAATAGTTTTTCCCCTTTGACCGCAATGAACGACCAAATACGTTTTTGACACCGGGTGGTGTCACACAGAGCAGACATTTCAGCTATAAAAGAAAATTTACAATGTCATATTAACACTTTGACCATTTTCTGCACCGCAACAGAAAGTTTCGCTTGTTTGAAAATCGGTAAAATTCCAAAAATTGGCGAAGTTATTGGCACTTCAGTCCGTCCGTAGCAGTCTGAACCGGGCTCATGCCAGAGAACGCTGGGTATGCTGAAAAACAACAACAACAAAACATGGCTGTGCAGTCTTTTCCTGAGCCAACTCTATCTGCATTCCTCTTTTTAGTGTTTTTACACATCCAATCAGTGTACCTGCGCCGACTACGCTATAACCGAAGCAGGCAATCTAATACAGATATTGACAAACTTTGGCTTCTTGTAACTTATAAGGCCTGTTCTAAGGCATATCGAGTTTCGAGTGTATGGAACGCAAACTTTGCAAACTTCCTAAAATATAATATGTACTGTACCCCTACCTTTACCAGCACCCCCAACATACCCGGGCAACGCCGGGTAACCTGGTAGTGACTTCCTAAACACAAAGTCTTTGGAACAGCTTGAAGTAAGTTCTGCTGCACAGCCGCCTCATCACCGCGTTGTTTGCCGGGTCCCAGGATCCAACAGAGCCCACTATGATGGCTGCTACAGACATCACTCTGTCGAAAACGTTGTTTCAGGTGGTCGGCCAGCGCAGCATACTTCTGCTCCTTCTCCCTCCTGGCCTTCCCCAGTGCTTTCGCTCGATTTTCAAATGAGTATGCCACATCGATGACCATTGCGTTGTCGCCCTGGGTCAACACCAGGTCGGGCCTAAAGGGGCAGTCCGAGAACACCCTGGTGTTGTCGCTCAACACTATCCACTTCAGCCTGGCCGCATCCCGCACCCTGGGCACCACAGACTGCATTAATATGCTGCCTCTGAAAACTATCTTAGAACTATCAGGATACCCGGCGTTGCTCGGGTTATGAAATACTTTTCCATAGGAATAACTCGCTCATTCATTTGGCCTTTGCAATAATGTTGGAATAATGGCGGACGAAATGGAACTCTTTCAATTATAAACATCCCCTAACTACATCAACAGTCTCGCAACCAAGGCAACAGTGGTTAAACTCGAAATGGGAACAAGTACAACCAATGTGAGTACAAAACAGTGAACAAAGTACAGACACGCCACATAGAAAAATGTTATAATAACACACGGGGGTGACTTTAAACCAACCACTATGCACTGAATTCGAGGCCACCTGTTCAGTTCAGAGCCCACGAAGGGAAGGAAGTAATCCGCGATCTGATCGCACCGCAAGCTGACTGCTGCTCCAGTTCCTCCTGGTGCGTCAAGAAAAAAAAACTCCACCTTTCTGACCATGGACATTGTCTACAATAATTATTGTCCCGCCTGTTCTTATTTATTTGTTTTGAATGTGAAATTCGAAAGGGGACAAGGGATGGTGGGGTGGGTGGAACAACAGTGGAGGGGAGGGAGGATGGAGGAGTTGATCGGCAGGGGGGAACGGAGGCTTTGCTGGCTGGAATGGAATGGAGGGGCTGGAGGTGGCAGTGGGGAGAGGGCGATGTGGCCCCTTCGGCCGTCAGAGATGGAATTGACAGTTTCCCCGGCAACTCAAGAGTTGTTTACACCCATTACGCATGAGTAGTCCTTTTGGCCTCCTGCGGCCAAGGATGACCTCGGAGGCCAAGTCCAATGTGCTAATGACCTTCCCATTAAAAAACTACCCCTAATCATTCCCCTGGGGCATATGTCGAGGCCTGCTTGTGGATTTGCATCGGGATCAGACAGACAGACTGACAGATATACGTCGAGAAATATGTATTAGATGGTTCGTGCAATGGTTAATAACATGCGGTAGTGTCTCGTTCGTCTCAGGACATCTGCGGCACGTCTTCGGCTGGTTGGACCAAGGTTGAGCTCCAAGCAGAGGGAAGAGGATTAGCCTGGCTCTGTGGCTCTAAAAATGACCTCTCGACGTCACATGAATGCTGTGTGGTGGTCTTGCATGGGTCAATAATGACACACCGGAGTGGGGAGACGACTGGGGGTTTATTGGTGTCCTTCTTATGGTAGGGGTATGGTGAAGGATGAGAGTGGCATGGTCGGGTTGGGAGATATGCTCGGATACGTGTGGAGGGTTAGACAGGCTGGCGGAGAAGACTTTGGTAGGGACAAGGAAGAACTGAGGAACCGTCGGAAGTCTGTGCTACCATCTATGGTACATCTGTGAACTAACTACTGCCCTCTGGCTGACCTGATACACAACATGAAGCAACTGGATCGTACTTGAAAAGTGAAATGACTTCTACTGCCAGTTCATCCACCATGCCTAGAGCTTCTTAGCCATTCACAGGTTGAAGTGGAAGGGATTCCTTGAACTGAAAACCCGTCCAACTTTCGAAAGTCTTACAGAAGGGCGTCGAAAAGGTCGAAATAGGTGCAAAATATGCGCTAACAGGCCATTTAGGTCCCAATACCCAAAATAGGCAATTTTAGGTTCTATAAAACTACAATTTTTGAGGGCCTTGTGTTACGAAACGGATAGATGTTTTGATTCCTGCGTGCTGCCTACAGAATATAAAGTATAGGTATAAACCTAGAAATCCGTTCTATAGATATAACTTACGATTTCAGTTCGAAAATTTAAATATAAAAATATTTTCAGAAAAATGCAGAAATTATTTTGAAAGTAGGTCTTACCTCTGGCGTTCCCGCAAATAAGGTAAGGGCACCAGTATTCCCCGGGGTCCATGTATTCGCCGAATGAGACTGTAAAGCTACAAATGAAGGGAACTACTCTCGCGTGGAAGTGCAACATCTGGTAACATTTCCCATCTCTTGGGGACTGCCTCACAGCCAGGTGTCACCATTCGTGACCTACTTCAGGAAAGAGCAGCGTTTCAAAATGTGAGCTATGATTTTTGAGGAGAAGCGGTGCACCTTTACCTTTACCTTCAGTATTCTTTTCCCCATTACTCTAATATAAAAAGTGAAATAATATCTTATGCCTTGCATAAAAATTGACAAAACTACGAAAGTGAAGGTTGGGACACGCCTCGGACGTGACTTTTCACGCTCTGTGGCCTAAAGAAAAATCTGAAATAATTTTCCCATTACATATTATTTTGTTATGTACCCGATATTCCGCAAGTGACACTCTTTATTTCTTTGCATGTTATCTGGTTTTCAGATGTTATATTAAGCCCACAAATTAGCTGGGACAAGAACTGCACGTTTTTTCACTATTACCCATTTCCTAATACACATTCCTTGCACATCCCAGGACATTGACGAAAATCGCACTATAAATATGAGTAAAAAATAAAACTTGGCAGATGAGTGCCTAGCTTCAGCAGCAGCATCCGCCATTTTCATGAGTGATTTAATATTCGCGGCACAGGTCAGATCTTCGACATTAGGTGAGTACACGTATTGGCACCAGATTGTAATCATGTGATGCTAACAGATTACACTTCTGTTGGCATCACTAGTTGGTGTGATTTTTTTTTTTTTTTTTGTTCAAGTCGTCATAATTATGTCGACATCAGGTCTCAGGATGATATATGACCTGTGTATTTGGCTACAACAGACCTTGGTTATAACAGACTGATTTCCGCGGTCCCTTGAAGTCTGTTATATCCGGATTCCACTGCATTAGTTTTACGAGTACTATCAGTCTACCTGGCGATTATGCGCGAGTTTCCCTTCGCCCTGTATACAACCTGGTATTCCTACAATTAGTAGTTATGCACAAATCTGGTACAAAGTAAAAAAGTTGAAAACCTCATCTGGGGATGAATGTCAATGATTATGTTGCAGCTGATAAAGACATACTTCCTTATATTGAAAACTGAAGACCCAACTCTGGCATCTCCTTCGGACCATGTATAATTATTTATAATATAAGTATATCATTACCTTCGTGATTATGGTTAACCCGCAGCTCCGTCCCCTCGTCCGACATTTCTCAGACGATAAGATGATGGCGGTGTATCGCAATAACACCTAGCGCCCCAGATGAACAATAGGTTTTAACTTTATTCTCTTCTCCATTATCATGGTGTTATTGGTATTAAAATACTTGCAGTGGTGATCCACGTTCCTCATCATTCATTACTTGCAATGACAGTATATTCCTAGCCAATATCTAATTTATACTTGAGTTATTGGCTAGGAATATACTGTCATTGCGAGTAATGAGAAGTGCAGGTTTTAACAGATAATATAGGGTCAACCTTGTCACAGCGAGACATGTGGCAACCCCGTTGGGACGTGACAACCTGGAGAAAAAGAGTACACAAGTCAGATATGATGTCCTGTATACTAATTATCAGGACATTGGTCAGGAGGAGATGTCAGTCACTGGACTTCAGCATACTGTAGTTGCCAACACAGGCATAACAAGAGGTGTTTCGCTTTACATTGTTACAACCAGAATAATTGTGGAAGCATTTCACCTATTCCAAGACTCCCAACATGCAGCTGCCTCATACACTACTGGGTCAGTATTACTGGACCAAAGGGAAGTCTCTTTCTTCTTAAATTTACAAAAGGACGCAAAGTCACATTTATCTCAAATTTATGCCCCAAGACAATTGACAAAAATTAGAAGTCATGAGCCCATTCACCAGAATATGAGTAGGCTAAACCAAGAGGTGTACCCCTACCCCTACTGTGATCAAATGTGAAGAAAGTGAGACTAGTTGCCAAGCAAGCAAGCATATACGTAGATGTTAAAGGTTCTGGTCCTAAGCCTGCTGTTTTGGTGCCTTTATTTCTGGCGTCACTACAATCCCCAGATGGAGGTTTACAATAACTGTTCATGAAGAGATTAATTTTGACTGGCGAAACACATTTTGTGCAAGCCAACTGCGCTTGAGAATCCTGTCCCAGTAACGATGATTTTTAGTGAGGGTGTTCCTAACACAGTTGAATCAAGATATAAAAGACTTCAAGGGACCGCGGAAAAAGTATGTTATAACCGAGGTCTGTTATAGCCAAATCGCAATTTTTGCAACGAATACACAGTTTTCTGCTTTCCACATGCTTATTGTGCGCACTGCTACATACTGATTGATGAAACTATCCACAAAAATGCAAACATAGCCCACCCATATACGTATTAGGCAGGACCAAAAAAAACATCAGTAATTTTCTTTTGCCGTCTCCTTTCCAAATACAGGGTGTTATTGAATCGACCAGTCAGACCTGAACCCGTGACTTAATTGTCACCAGAAGATCATGTTATGGAGAGGAGTCATTATGTCTGGGCAGCCTCATTAATGAGATAATTAACTTCAAACGACAAGTACAAAGTATCCTGGGAGGTATGGAAACCTTCAGCCCCGAAATCTCATCACCGGTCAAAATAGCAGCTTGTCCATCTGGCTACTAGCATGTCACATGGTTTCAAGAGGTTTTCAAGAGCAACCGCACTTGTCACTGCTTTTTGACAATCACTGTTAGGCCCAATCGCAAATGATCAATTATCTCAGTAATGAGGCTGCCCAGACATAATGACTCCTCTACATAACATGATCCTCTGGTGACAACTAAGCCACGGGTACAGGTCTGACTGGTTGATTCAATGAAACACTGGTATACCGGAAAAATAATGATTTTGACATTTTCGGCACGGGTGAAGGAGCACCTCTTAGGGCCTGTTCACACGTGGCCACTTCAGTCGCGCCCCACAGCCACTGCCCACTGCAGTCGCTCGAGTCGGCCGCTGCAGTTGGACTCAATCGCTCGCCACAGCAGGTGGGCCAGATTCAGTATGGCAACCAGTGTTTATATGCATTATTTCTACTCCTTCTATTGACAAGGAAAAAAGAAGTGCCTGCAAAACAGGAAAATTCACGTTCATCCTTTCCTCGAAAGGTCTGTACCATACACTAGTCCAAGATGTGAGGCAAGATGATAAAATGTCCTCCCCTCCCCCTCCCCCAGTATTTTCAGCAGCTGATGCGTCACAAATATCAGAATAGGACTGAACTTCAGATATAAAGTCTTCGACATTAATTTCCTTCCCTAATTGCACAATCCAAGGTGGCAAGCTGCCCTTTCCTCACGGCATGAACTATATCGTGGACATATAACTGGGCCTGTCGTAGGCGTGACTGGTCTGTGGCTGTGGCTGTGGCGCACCAATGCAAACCAATGGCCCTCTACCTAGTGGCCTCTTGCCTTGAGCGCTTGAAGGAGCATATACGCCCGGGCTTGCCACTCAATCGCATGGTCGAGCAACTTCCAAGCCACTGCGAGCCCACAGATACCTTATGCTTATACCCTCGGTACTGCAGTGGCCACGTGTGAATGCTCTCATTTAATCCTGTGTATAAGTTATTAGTAAAGGTGGCCAGTTGCTGTGGCGAGCGTCTACCACTAAATGTGGTCACTTGTGAACTGGGCCTTAAACTTGCTACATGACATCTTGGCTGCCTTCATCTGACCTGCCTGACTCAACAGGTTCAGGTATAGTGGGTCCAAGACGGGGAACCAAGGCCAGGTCTGTGACCCACGGGAAACGATTAAGACATCCAGAATGATTGAACAGACCACACGTGTGCCTCAGCCTTGAGGTGCAAAACTTGTGAGTTGGAAGCTTAGATCAGTCACTTATGGAAAACTCACCTCCGCTCTAGTATTGCAGCTGCCTTCCTGCACGTGGGAAAGGAAGCTGATTAATCAAAAGCAGCACATTTACCCACCGAGGGGGACAAGAAATGGTCTGTTATAGCCGACATGGGCAAGGGGAAACTGAAACATTTCATTGAAGGACGGGATGTGCCTGTCCTCTGAAGATAAACTGCTGGCAACCATATTAAAGGGACACTCCACTCAAAAAACAAGCTTGGCTCTAAAAGTCGGGCAAAAAGTCATGAATCCGACAGTGCAATTCGTTTTTCGCTACGTGGAACGGTAATCCCAGGGCGAGGTGTCAAAGTATGTCGTCTGCTAATGAGCGGCGCCGCCACGCGGGAAACAGGGGATCTGGAGGGCTGCACCGGTCTGGGATGGGCCTAAGCGCGCGGGCAGGCGGGAGCAGCCCTCCAGTTCCCAAGGTCCCGAGGGCGTCGCTGGCGGACGCACAGTGTTGTATTTGGCCTCAAAAGCTGGACAAAATTTGATTTGTTTAAATGTTACTGATTCCCAAAAAATCCGTATCCTGGAACAGATGAATGACCAGGCTATTATGACATGCAGTTGTACTTCTCATAGGTGTAACCCTTCGTCCGTACCAGCAGTTGAAAGTTGATGACAGTTCGAGTAATATTTAGCTAATGCTAAGCCCAATTTACGGCGCGACACATTCATTTGTGTTGTTTTCAGATATACAAAATAATTGTGAATTGTTCCAATATGGAAGCTTCAGAAGAAGGTATGTACTTCATTTTAAAGAGTATCTTACAATAATATGACTAGTCTATAAATAATTATTAGTCCACGAAATTATGCAATAATTTGTCGACTTTATTCGCCAAATGTGAAATATTAAATTTACCTGGCCAAAGAAGAGCCAGAATAGTTTGTTATTCATTGTTGACAGAATTGTTGACAACAATGAATAACAAACTATTCTGGCTCTTCTTTGGCCAGGTAAATTTTCCGGGAGCCGGTGCAACAAGGGGGTAATCACTCGACTGAAAAGTGTACACTGGAGTACCAAATTCAAGGAGTACCACGGAGTAATAAAGAGTGAGGTGCCTGAGGAGTACCAGGGAGTACCACTCCCAGGTGTACACCGGAGTACCGAAGTGATTACCCCCTTGGTTATTTATGACATTTTGAAGAGTCAGCCTTCTATTTCATTGCTATAAAAGAATCTCGCCCGCCTTTTCCCGCCATTTCATCTCCCCCCCCCCCNCCCCCCCAATTTTCCCCGGCGTTGTTAACGTAAATTTTTGCACCTCTTTTTTTTCCGACTATTTTCTCTCTCTTTCAACTAGGGTCATCATGAGTCAAAGTCATGGTATGGAGACAATTATATGACTTGACACAACAGTAACAAGGCCTAGATGTCAACAAAAAACTTGAATATCTAAAAAAAAAACAACAACAACGTGTTGCTAGAATCACTGGGCGACAAATATTGACAAAATTCAAACTTCTAAGATTAAAGACATTATTTTATTAAAGATTTCAATGTGCTGATCACGAATATGACCATTAAAATCCAAAATTGGCTACGATTCCTGAGAAATCCGCAATAGTTTCTTACAAAATGGAGTAATTCGTACATATATGGCTTGTACCAGTAAAGGTCCGATTATACTGCCTGCCTTTTTGTCAAAAAACTACTTTACTTCCTCTATTACTTCATAAATTAATGAATCAGAGCATTTTAGAAGCAAAAACCCACAGAAATAATTTTGTCGAACTTTTCGACCCAAATACCCCACTTTGGGACGTCCAGCTTCTAGCGCACTATTTGAATTTCCCCACTTTGACCCCTCGCCCTGGGATTACGTACCGTTCCGCGTAGCGAAAAACGGATTGCACATTCGGATTCAGGAGTTTCTGCCCGATTTTTAGAGCCAAACATGTTTTTTGAGTGGAGTGTCCCTTTAACCCCTTCGCTACTAGATAGGCCCGAACCACGTACTCTCTAAAAAAAAATTAGAGTTAAAAAAAACTCAAGTTGGGTTCTTTTTAACTCTTTTAACCTTTAAAGTGGTCAATACCAAAAATGAGTTATAATAACTCTTTCGCTGGAGTTAAAACAACTCTTTTAGTCCATTTCATCCTCCTATTGACCACTTTCAAAGTTTAAAAGAGTTAATTTAACTCTTAAGTTTTTTTAGAGAGTAGATTTTGAGTTACGCGTACTCTGAAGAGACAGACAATAATTTATTATAAACAGAGGGAAAACACTATGAATGTGTCGGGAACTATTCTACTCGTGTAGAAGTCTAAAATTAATTTCCAAAAAAATGCTATAAAACTGGAAATCCGAGTACTGCCGACCAGCTGTTAGGCTGATTTAATTATGAAATGCGTGATAATATGCGGAATAACAACCTTGAGAACCATGCCAGACGAATTTCCTTTGATTGTTGTACTTTGCGAGAAAAAAATTAATACATATTTGCAGCTTTCTGGCACTTCACGAGAAGCAAATAAATTCTGGAGTTTTCCGAAGTGACAGAAAGCCGCAAATAAGTATTAATTTATTTCTCGCAAAGAACGACGATCAAAGCAAATTCGTCTGGCATGGTTCTTAATGTTGTTATTCCACATATTATCACGCATTTCATGATTAAATCAGCCTAAAAGTTGGTCGGCAGTGCTCTGATTTCCAGTTTTATATAGCCTTTTTTGTAAATTAATTTTGGGACTCCTAGAGGAGTAAAATAGTTCCAAACACATTCACAGTGTTTTCCCTGAACGTGGTTAAGTGTAGCTGTTATTATTTGTAGAATATCTTGTCCGTATCTTCGGAGTACACCTAAGCCAAAATCTATGTGGTTCGGGGCTATCGGATAGCCAAGGGGGTTATTTTCCTCCTTGAATAAAATAATACCAACAAAATCTTAGAAGTATAGGATAATTGAATGGGTCGGTGCAATACCGCCCTAACCCTCCCAAACCTGATTTTGAGAAAACTGAAGTTGAATGTTTGAGATGACCCATAAATCACCTTTTCCATAGGGCAATTTTCATATCTCTCCCAATATACAAGGCACTAATAAGGGATATTGCTATGCTATTATGATGATGATGCACCACCTACTCTAAGAATGAACAAAA
>JYFJ02009192.1:0-10412 GCA_000934665.2 Catajapyx aquilonaris | reverse complement strand
CCTACAAGTAGCCTACTCATCCAGCAGCAACATAGTCATGAATATTGTCGCTAAATTGTGTCAAGAGAGATGATCACAGTCACGTTTATGTAATGACCTCACTTGTAGGCTACATACACATGTACGTACATGTTGTAATATTATGTTTGTACAAAATTTGACATAGTAAGGAATAAGCGTCCAAAAAGCATGGAATGTTTTTAACCTCTCCCTTACCTTCCTATAAAGATGTTCAATTGTTACTAAACTTTAACAGCAACATACTGGGGTAAAGTCTATCATATCAGTTATCTTTTGTGTGTCCATTTCGTTAAGGCGTACAGATGCTACTGATTACATAATTTATGGTTACAGGAGGTAGAATATTCGGTTATACAGATGTTACTTTGGGTTATCATTTCCTGATAAGTGATTACACATAGTCACGGACACTGTCACTTCCTGGCAATAAGCGAGTGACACCGGTTACTGGAAGAATAAGTCACCCGAAGGTTGTTCTATACCTCATTTGCAAGCTTATGACTAGATACCTACGTGACCCCTAACTTGCTTCGTCATCAAGTGAATAGTCAAGAAGTGAATTTTTCTTCTTGGTGAATAAATAGAAGCAACATAGGCTACAAACCAAATATTTGCAATAATTTTATTCACATCGTGAATCAGTAGCTACTATTACACTGCTGGATAATTTTATGCAGTGAAGAAAAGTGCGACATGGCCTGTCTTCTAGTCTCTATAGTGAATATGTTACGGTCAATGTATTTAACCCAGGCGTTTTTTTTAAATGGCAGGGCAGTGTATAAGATGCCCAATCTTTTGGGCAGTGTGTATAATGCCCTTAACAAGTTAGTTTCGGTCAAGGTATAAAATGTCCGGTCATTATACAGAATGCTTAGAGGGGGTGGTCAATGTATTGAATCTCTCTGACAAGGAAGTTTCAAAATGTTGTTTTTTATTGGGACAATAAATCCCTTAGTTAAAATCAACATACAGGCATTATAATCAGAGTTAATCATAAGGATCATTTATTGGAGCAAGGCAAAGAACTGTGGCACTTGGAATATATTACAGAGCTGGCAGGTATCTCTGCACGCGCATTTTTTGAAACACATTTGGTTTTGCATTTGCATTTCTTATACCCCTGTGACCCTGACATGCTGTTGTAAGATGCCGCCTCCCTCAGAGAAATCAGTTTGCTATCCGCCTTTGCAGAACAGCAGCTAAGTCTAATAATATTTCTTTGCACGGATGTATTTCTGCACGCGTGTACTTGTGAGTGAATGGTAAGAAAGGTAAGAAAGTGGTAAGAAAGGTGCTGTTATCGTGTACTTACAAGACCGGCCAGCTTTTCCTCAAACGTTTTCCGCATAGCACTCACGTCCATGGCGATGAAACACAAACAAATATAGCACAACTTCAAATTCGGATACGAAAAAAATACGTAAGTGATCTAAAACACGACTGAGAGGACAGACTGGCACGTCTATCTGAATAGAAGAATGTGTAGGAGCGATAGGCAGAGTACAAGCGATAACAGATGACGATAAAAGAATCAACACACTCCCCAAAGATCCGTGGATATTATATAAAATGTCCGGCCCATTTGTGAAATACCTTCCCATTATACACACTGCCCAAAAAATTGGGCATTCTATATGCTGCAGTGCCCTGATCATTTTACAAAATGCCCGGGTTAAACACATTGACCGCAACAAATACATTTATTGGTTTTATGAATAAATTGCGCGTTACATTCACTCTGCGAATAAATTTTTTCGTTCCCGTTTTACCTCGTATGCAAATGTGATGGACTAGTAGGCCTATCCGATTTCGACTCCGATGAAGCATTCTTCCACCAGCATTATGAGAAAATAATGAAATCTGGGCAGAATAATGTGTATCCGCCTCATTCGATTGTATATTTGAATTGATCTGCCTTCTCTTTTGATATTTGCAGGTGAAGATTTGGTTTCAGAATCATCGCTACAAGTGTAAGCGGCAAGCTAAAGAAAAAGCCATGGCCGAACAAAACGCCCAGAACCAGGTAAGTCCATATACCTAAAATCCATGAAATCCCCAAGTTTGCATTGTTAAGAGCTTACTTTTTCACTCATCTCTTATTGACTCGCCTAAGCTGATTTATATGAAATGAACATTTGAAGTCTTTGCACTAAACGAATTATACATCAGTGTTAATCCTCCGTCACTGACATACCCCAGCAGTAGGCGTATATGTCAGTTGTTAATCTTTGTTGCAATAAAGGTACCAATTATAGCTATAATGCGGAAATGATCCGTTTTTCAGCTGTCAATTTCAGGATTAGTAAACATAATAATGCTTTTCAAAAATCACACATTATACGTAATAATCGTAATGCGGAAGTTTGATACCACTTGTTTCAGCTAGCAAATATTTGTTTCAGAGTTAGGCGAACTCAGTAATTATGATTTTCAATGGCAAATTTTTCTCTCTCAGTGAGTATAGAATAATCATTTCCAAGTTTCCGAAAATCGGCACCATTATTGATAAAAGCACAGTCGGTTTCCGAAAGTGCAGCGGAATAACACCAGTGACAAGGAAGTGCGAAGTATCAATTTGCATAACGACCATCAGCAAAGAAGGATGGCTACAGAATGGATCTGGTGGCGACTCACCTTTACCTCCAGTCCCTCTCCAGGTCCTAACACCCCATCACGACCATCACGACTCTCTCTCTCCCTTTCCCTCTCCCTTCCGTTTTCCTTCCTTCCTTCCTTCCTTCCTTCCTTCCTTGCGATCCTTGAGCAAATGCGCTTTAATGCGATAATTATGAAGGCTCGGTTTGATCCAGTGGAGAGGGGCAGCGTGCTTGTACCTCGGGTAATGATGATCCACTCTGGAGAGGAGAAGCACTAATGAGGGGCAAAAAGGGAAATTGGAGGGAAGAAAAGCTGCAGTCAGGAGGGAGGGAGGGAGAGAGAGAGAGAGAGAGGCAGAGACTTCCCTAACTTTCAACCGTCCTCTTTTAAGGCGCCATATTGTTTTCGTGGACCGAGGAATGTTTGTCCTGTCACAAAATAATCTCCGGCTGGATCGTTTGCAGTGGCGTAGTAACAAGAGGCAGTTCTTTATTCACATAATACTTTCTGTATCCAGTCGCAGAGTTCGCCGAGACGGGTGGCTGTACCAGTGTTGGTCAAGGATGGCAAGCCATGCTCTGGCAATGGTGACCCGACGGCGGCCGTGGGATCGTCCTCAGCTTCCGTCAATGGTCAAGCCAACACTCCAGGGCCATGTTCCCAGAGTCCTGCACTCGCCTCGCCTTTGTCCCACGGGCCACCTACCCAAGGTACAGGACCCGCCTGCTCCGCGGCTGGTGAGTTCATGTTATTATAGTTATTGCTTCATTTCAAGGGGGTTATCATGTTGTCGTAACTATCGTTTTGGATCATTAAATGTAATTAGTCATTTGTATTCATCGCTTACCTATTACAAATGATTTAAGATGCGCTGAAGGGATGTTTGTGAGGAATGACGTCATCTTACAAAGTACATTAGTAACAATAATCACCAATTCGATGTGGTGATGGAGGGTTGGAAGTGGTTGTTGCGCGCAAATGATCAAATATACTTCAAGAGTCGTTACTAGATTGTAACTGGTGCAGGAAATGGCTGTCATTACATGGAGTAGGGGCTGATTCGAAGAAGTCTTCATAGGCTTACAACATGGGACGAAGTTGGTCAAAAAGTTACTTGACAGTTCTGCCTGGGAGTAGTTATACGTGAAAATCTGAATTACAGAAAGATGCGAGTCCCATTTCACTGATTTTAAGATATCAGGATTTGAAGTTTCAAGATACGGATTTTTTTTCCTCAAAAATACCTTACGGTGCTGTCATTTTTCTCTCTGAAAATTGACATCAGGCCTATCATCAGAGAAGTATACCCTTCGCGCAGTATATTACACAATGCCTGACTCAATGCCGACTAAAATGTGACTCGGATCGTTTTGCATCCCAGATCCTCATAATTATGCATTGCTAGTTAATCTACAATAATGCATTTTCCAAGTGACCACGGGATGTTTTTTACTATATTGGAAGATCCCACAGCCATGGCAGCGTAATCGTTGGGCACGTATACAAGCAAAAGCGTGGGGATGAAAATGTCGAGGAATCAGCCGCTGACTTAGTCGACTACGAATATGGGCACTGTCAACAACCCACATGACACACTTTTGTAGGGCGGTCTTATGAAAAATGGACACTCGCACCTGGATGGTTGCCTAAGGAGCAGGATATGAGCGTGATGATCATTAGGCCTACTGACAGGATTTCTGTAATGATTATTGTCATGCTCACATCCTGCTCCCTAGGCAACCCCTGTAAGGCGCGCGCGCGAGTCCATCTCTGCCAGATCTCCCTACAAAGAGGAGTCGCGTCGGGTGTGTTGCAGCATGTTTCCAGGGGCAGGACAATGTTTCTGGTCGTCTACCTCGTCAACCGTTGGGCCCTCCACATTTCTCACTCATACACTTTAGACATGGTTTAAGCCACCTAGTACGCTAACCTCGGGATCTTTGATTAGTAAGAAACACACTGTGTATATGAATCAGTGCATGAAACCGTGCAACATTGTCGGGCCTACGAGTAACGAAACAAACAACATTAATGTCTTTCAGCGTCAGGTCATAACATGGGAAGCGGTGGTTACCAGCGCAGTGTGATGGCCTCAAGCATGGGTGCCGGTGGCATTCATCCTCAGGCACCCCAGCAACAGGCCAGTTCACTTTGCTCTTCATACCTATCCCTGCAAGGAAGGGCCTGGTGAGACTACACCCATCACGCCTCATTCTTTTGCGAAATATGAAACTGTCCTCGTCCTCATCGACCTTTATTTCCTTCCCTCTTGCATCCAAATCCTGGTGGGAAAAGCTAAGGAACATAGTGGCAATTTCGTGAAATTAACGTCCAGACTTAACAGGCACCAAGAAGGCTCGTATTATAAAAATAAACATATTAACCTTTCCATGTTCCTATCACACAGTGATCAACTAAATTGTTCCAACTATAGATCATCGGAATTGCGATTAGATTTTTGGATTTAGAAGGTACTAATTAGCAGATGGGGTGTCTTCCGGTGACCCTGCGCCACCCCATCCCATCTGGGAAGCGTGTCACATGACATGTATACAGCATAACTGTACCTTTTTTTTAACAAAAAAGGGACAGGGTTTTTTAAACATTGTCGTTGGATACGCAACCTATATGGATTTCTTCGACACACTCTAGGGGTGGCGCAGGGTCGCCGGAGGACACCCCACAAATATTAAGCTGGTTTGAACCGACTAAATTCAAATATCGTATCGTTATTCGGATTTTCCGCATAACGCCTGCATTGCCGGATTAAAAACGGTGCTGGTCAGTTGTTGACACGCTTTCCCGGCCAGTCTGACTCTCCTTGACCAAAAAGTAAATACCTTCCCCTAAAAACCAATTTGCCCTCTCCATCCGTTTCTGCAAAGTGGTGAGTGCCAGTGTGAAAAATCAAGTGGAACACATGTTGGAGACTTGAACGCGGAAATGGAAGGAGAACTTGTTCGAATGTGTCCGAAACAAAAGAACGGAGGTGAGTCGTTCCGGACATTGCCTCGGCCCATGCTACATCAATCCCGACATCAACAAAATGGCCGAGACTCTTTCTGAATGGAGGGGGGAGAGGCAGGGAGGAAGCTTCTCTCGTCCATGCTGTAGTGTGATGATCGACTGAGAAAGTGTGCAAGTGTTGAAGGTTGAAGATCTCAAGTCCAAATATTATTATTGTGATCGCTTCTTTGCAGTCTATTGCAAAGAAAAGGCTGCGTATTACATTCATTTGATTGGCATGATATTCTAATTAACAGGAGTGTATTCACACCCATTCAAACGTTCAGCATTAGGGACCACCGTGTCAGGTTACACAATGCATCTTCGATAGTATTGTAAGTACAAATATTATATTATAAGAAATGACTGCATGAAAACGGCCGCGTCCAATGTAAGGACAAACACTCGCCAAACGCAAACTAAAGAAAAAAAAGCACACTAAAGGAATAATGAAAAGGACCTCCCCGTTCCCACCGATGGGCACCTTGGCTTGGCGGGGGTGCATATCTTCCGCATGATGGAACTCCAAAAGCTGCACACTGAGCAAGGGGGGTACGCAAGGGGGACCTCCTCCAGTTCTCCAAATGCACATATTTTCTCCCCTTGTGACTCTATGCCCGCCCGACATATGGATCACCCCAACCCCTCCCTCCAAAATCGTTTGCTTTTCAGTTCGGAATCTTTGGCCCTGATAGCATGGATGAGAGAAGTTCGATGGGTGCACATTCTTTTTTCTTTTCTTTTTTTTTGCCAAAAAACTCGTGTTACTTTCTTTGCACATGCCTGTACATTTCTCAGCAGAAGCATTGCCCTCGACTAATATTTCCTCGGCAAGATTGATATTTACTGTGAGATTTTTCCACTGGAACTTGGCCATATTCTTCTGTAAATATGGTTGAAAGTACACACTTTGCTTTTTAAAGTGCAGGTGGAACAAAAACATACAGGAGGTGGAGGCGGTGAAAGCAGACAAAAAAGAATGGCATCAGCTTCTGCTGAGATGACTGGTAATAACCTACTGTAGACTACATTGGATTAATCCACTCTAGGGAGAAATCAAACACACACAAAAAATAGGGTGCGGGCCCACATAGGTATTATTATGCAGGGTAAACCAACAAGAGAGCTCCAGTGGGGTTAGAGTCAGTTACTGGGTGCTAATATTGGTAAGCATATGTATCAAAATCAACACTCGTTGCTCAAATGTCTGTGCTGCGACTGTTGATTAATATGCTTCATCATTACATTTTATAACCTTAACTGGCAGTAATCTCTTGGATCTCTCTTACTTGTTTACACTGCATACTCCGGACCAAAGTGTCACGTTCTGCTGGATGAATGGACATGCAAGTCATTTCACTTTCGCATAATTATATTGTCAATGGCCTACTAAATAGTATAAAAATGCATAAAAAGAGCACAGTCGATGTTAGGGATACGTGATAGCAACGAAACCAATCTCATCCGGTTGACCTGTAACCGACGTTTACGTAACGAAGTCTGTCCAGACTAATGAGATAAAAACTTTTTGTGTGTGTGTGTTTTGTAAGGTACGCTGACTCCACGCCTTCGTCCATCACCTTGAATCACACACCAGGCTTAAGCATGATGTAGGTTAAGCACAGACTTGACCCATTAAGTACAAGTTAATTTTTTGCTCATTTTGATGTACATTATCGAGAAAGAAGTTTTAATAGGTTCCTTATCACTTATTGCGCGATTAATATTATTATTTATTTATTTTATACTGAGAGGTGAAAAAGAGGTATTTGCTTCTCAAAGAAACAAAGGACAGGGTAATTATGATTGTTGTATAGTATTGTATTTGAAAATATGTATATTTTGGAGTTTTGATCGCGTGCGGTTTGATTGGGGCAGTCGTAGTTGAGAATTTGCCACCTTTTATTTTTTGGAGCAAGTAAATATCCAGCAGTTCACTACGATATAAATGTGGACACAGTATGACGAGTTAGTTCGTACAAATAAACATGACAGTGAGAAAGCATTATACAGTATATAGTCAGCATGAGCCTCAAGTGAAGTGAATTACTGCCATCAGCATTGACTCGAAGCAGTGTAACGCGACAGATATATTATATTACCGTATACCTTGTGACAGGTTGGCATAATCTCGATCATAAAATTGCCGTCCCATACAGTCCGTACGCATTCATCCACATTTCCTGGACGTATCACAGTGTATCTTTTGTGCCCTTATTTGCACGTGCCTATACATGAATTCCTTCGTTTTCAAGTATTTCCTTGCGATACTGTGCTAAACCCAAGCAGCGGGTTCAATAAAAGGTGAGGACGATGACGAAGCAGTACGAAATGATCAGCTTAGATAAAATTCTAGTTTCATTATTTTATGAAACCAGGTTCTGCAAAAAAGGCCGGCAAAGTTACAATTCTCATTCTCCCTCCCCCATCCAACCTCCACTTAAAAAACTTTGTACAAACATCGTCGGAAGCATCAGCAAGATGTCTTTTTTGTAAGCAGCGTTTAGACATGAGTGTGTTTTAGCTTAGATCAACACATTTCCGCAGTAAGCAATCCATTTTCAGGTCTGTCCCCCCTCCCCCTCGCCCCCATGTTTGTTCTTCACATTGTTTCCTGTTGTTCGAGCATCCACTCTGTCCCCAAATCTCATGTACTATGATCTTCTCCATATTTCCCACCTCAGCACCTTCCCTAATGTTCGGTAACCTTTACAAATGATGCCAGGATAGAGTAGGCATAGTTCTCAATCGGGCAAAGCTCTTTTAAGGCAGCCTGTCCTCATGTACCAGTCTTTATTATTGCAAATAAATCATGGACCACAGATCACTTCGTTTTCATCGACGCTTACTTTTATTTCCTTGCCCATTTGTACCAGCTTCATGATTAGAAACAACAACACCTACAGGCCTACTGTGAAATCCGAGCCTCTAGTGATAAGGACTGCAGGATCCACAGGGTTCGCACCGAGGTTCTCATGTACGGAGCCCAGTGCTTCAAGCTATATCAGCCAATACTCAGAGTCATTCGTGTGTAACAGCGGGTCCCCGTTGTCCGCGGCTTCAGTTAGCCGCGGTTTAAAAATATTGCATTTTAAAAGTCCTACACGTCTTCTTATTCCAGAACAGTATTGCATTCTTATAACTATCCTATTTTATTGTCAATTTTTTGTCGATGTCTGATTGCGTATAATTCGTAAATTAAAGTTATCATATATATATGCACTAGCAGCGGTACCCGTTCTTCGCACGGGGAAAAAAAGAGCGTGGATAATTACACCGAAATCTTCTTAGATCTCAAGCAATATTAAATGCAAAACTGCTCATTCCCTTGCATATGTAGGCACTGGAAGGGTGTAAAAATTCTGGTTTGTTTGCGTAATAAAGAGCCACGCAACTATGGCTATGTGGTGATCAGAATACAAAAAGGTGGGACAGATGGAGAGAGAAACAAAGAGGAACGAAAAGAAGAGAGGAAAGACTGGTATCTCTCCTAGTCTGTCTCCTATCCCAAAGACCTGTCTGACTTGGGCGGCCCTACCAGTAGACGAAACTACCGCCGGCATGGCTCTTCAGGATCATGGGAAAATGCAAGCCCACCACCACGGCAAGGTGGAAATACATTGGGGGGAGGGGAAATATAAAAAATGTGGATAAAAAAAATCGGAGGAAGTGCAAAATTTGAAACCATTTATAGGCCTGTTTCTGTGGTAATCATAATCACCAACAAAATTCTGTTGCCACAGGCAAACTTTTTTTTTTTTGCCTTACATACGGTACGTAGATTATCAAAATATGTTCTTTATTTATTAATTTATAGCAGCAAACCCATGTGTAGTGTCTGGTACATATGTTGAACTTGGTGTCAGTCAACGTACACAGATGTGATAGAAAGCGGAGGGAAAATTGGACAGTGTTATGCAATAATGGGTCAACCCCCAAAAAATGTCAAAATTGAGCTAAGCCCGGGAACATACACCTAAAGCAGAGGTTCTTAACCTTTTCGGGCCTCCGCACCCCTTTGCAGACAATATATTGGTCCTTGTCTGTTGTCGCACCTCCTTTACCAGGGGTGATTGATTACGTTCATAGTTAGACCAGTTATTATCTCTTGGTTAGATTAAGCCCAGAGGTGCACCTTACTCGCACCCCCAGGGAAGTCACCTCGCACCCCCTGGGGGTGCGGGCACCCCAGGCTAAGGACCGCCGACCTAAAGGATCCTACTTAATTCAGTTAAAATCACGCACGTGAGATAATCTGCATACTTCTGCCATAAATGACCGAAAAGAACACTGAATAATTTCACAGGTATGACCTTCAAAGCTTCTTTTCTCAAAACTGGTCTTGCGTGGGTTGACGCATTATTGCATAACACCGTCCAATTATCAAAATAATACAGTAGGCACCCGTTTTACACTCCTCCATTTTACGCCGTTCCACATTAACGCCGGTTCGACAATGACATCATAAAATTTTTAAATTGAAAAATTGTGATAACGTGGAAATTATGATAGCTTGCTGGTTGTGAAGTGGCCAAGAAAGATTTCCCATGCGGGAAGTACCCGTTTTACACAGCTCCATTTTACGCCGTTTCGCATTGACCCCGGTTTTAAAATTACATTTGAAAATTTGTATCAGAATTTTTTTAAAAAATATTTGATGATAAGACAATCTGAACATGAAGGCATCACTCCAACACTTCTGAGACCAAACACACGAACGTATACCTGCTCTTCTCTCCTCTGTGTTTCCTGGTGCCTTGTGGCAGGTTCTATCGACATGCACTGTA
>JYFJ02009191.1:0-10418 GCA_000934665.2 Catajapyx aquilonaris | reverse complement strand
CGTAGCGCAGAGAGCGCATGCGTGCCGGATCCGCGATGATAGGGTGCCAAAGCGCCAAAGCGCCCGGTGCTCGCCCATCCACGTCTCGAAATTACGCGATTGGCACTTGGCAGCCATTTTGTTCCTCTGCGTTCCATCTTTTCTCTGCCAGTTTATTGTCCGTAACGATGGCGTCCCCTGGACCAGGAGCGTCTTCAGCCCCGAGCCCCAACCTGCATGTGAGCAAGGCGGCTGCAGAGGTGCTCCCTGGACTCCTAGAGCAAATGGAGAAGCCCACGGCCACGCTCACCACACTGGCCATGGATAGGCTCGTCACTGCCGTCAGGATGGCCATGGTGAGTCCATCAGAACCATCTGTATACATAGCTGATATAATCTTCTTTTATTTCCAAAGATTGACAAGACGCTGACCAAGGGTCAAGTTGATGCAGTGACCATCAACCTGACCAAGGCCTTTGAAAAGAAGCAGTTGACTGCGGATATGATGGCTTCGGTGATTTCCATTATCTCGCTACTAGTGGAGTGGAATGTGGACCTTAAAGTTGGGTCGGCCACTGCTTGGGAGAACTGCACTGCAATGATCGCCCTGCTCTACAAGATGACAGGCAACTGGGATTTGAGCACGGCTTGCTGGCTGTGGAGGCCTCTGCATCAGGCAGTGATGCTGACCAGTGCACTTCACCAGAGGAGGCTGGAAGCAATTGAGGTCATGGAGAAGGTCTTCACTTATTTTCCATATGGGATTATGCCTGCCTTTTCCGACTTGAACAAGGAGCAGTTGTATGTATTGTCAGAGTCTGTATAATTATGAAATGGTAGGCCATGCAGATACACTGCAACACATTGTTCCATTCTGAACAGGTCAGATATGAGCGCAGCACTGCTTCAGATGGGTTACTACCCCCTGCAAGAAAAGTGTGTAATATGCCTGGAGTACATATTCCGCACTTGTCAGAGTAACGAAGCATTGCTGGAGGATTGGTTTCCATACAAGAAGATGAAGCAAGCCAAGTTCCCTCACACCAACACCAACTTGGCCCAGGTTGTTGTCACACGTCATTCTTACATCTTAGATGTAACAGCAGTACTCATGCCACAATTGTTTTCAGGATTGCCGTATGTTCTTGAACTACCTGAACCATTCTGCACTTTCCAACCGGACCGTATTTTCATACACATGTAACCGGTTCTTCATGGGTGATCTGGAGCTTCATCCCTATGTAAGTTGACATGAGCCATTAAGTGTGGCTGATAAATATTACAAATACAGCAAGGGCATTATTTTATATAAAAAAATTATTGTCACGTTTTAATTGTGATTGTCAAGGACACCCTGCTTTGGCCTTATAGTTAGTAATTGCATGATTGCATGTAAATATGTAATTGCAAGGTGGATGGGGCACGGTGCCCCAAATCTTTCTCTACATGACCTACCCGTACTCTTTCCATGACCACCATATTATTAGTTTTTGGGTGATAAATTGCTTACAATAAATATATCACTTTATGCAGAAGCCAGCCAACCCCAACTGGTGGGTAGACATCAACCTTGGCACCCATTCATTTGCCGTCAGTGTCCAGAGACCCGAGCCAGGCAATCCTGCTCTCACTGAATACCAGGAGAAGCAAGATCTGGAACTTAGCTGCCGCTGGGTGCGGCGCGTGAAGGTGCTTGCCCCCAAAAATGGGAGGGGACCACTCCTCGAGTTTGACATGGGAGTGGATGCGATGTATCTCTTGGGCTGGGAGTTACCCAAGGTTCTTAGCAGGAAGCCCAAGGGAGAGATGATACATGTGCTCCTGGGTGGAGCTCCTCAGAATGGTGTTGGAGATGAGGGTGAGGAGGTATGGAGTGATGAAGCCTTTGATATTATGATGAGTGCCCTGCGCAGAATGTTTGAGGAGAGGGCTATTGTGCCAGAGGTGGCTTACAATGCCAAGGGACTGCTCTCCTGGGAGTGGTGTGCAGCAGAGGAGGTTAGTTTGGGGGAAACTGAGGACGTGTTAACATCCCTATTGAAAGTTGTCTTCAAGCTCATAAGGCCCACTGCCTTAACTTACTACAACCTACTTAGCCAATCCGAGCAGGATAATACCCGTAATGCATGTAACTATTCCTTTCCCTGCTCCTTTTCATGGTAAAGAATCCAAGATAGCACATTACAAAACAAGTTTGATGAACAACTGGTTTTCACACGCCTTTGAAAGTACTTGCATCAGTTTGCATAATGACATTCAAATATTGTTTGCAGAGGACCACCATACTGGCTGGCACCCCAGCATTGCACCATTAATCACGACGTGCTTGACGATGGCATCAGTAGAAGTGTAGCTGCCACCAAGTGCCTTACTCATATCTTTCCCATCCTGGTGTTTTTTTTTCTCATCGAGTTTTTTTGTTAAGGTTATAACAGTATTCGTTGAATGCATGAGTAAGACAATTAGTTTCACTGTCGGAAAGTACAAACTGCTAAGACTGTCTTCTTCCCTTTGTTTTTAGTTAAGTCACTATTTGTGTTAAAGAAAACTTTGGATCGAAAGGGTACCAATACAGAGAGTATGAGATACTGACAAGCATTATTTTTAAGATCATGCTACATGTACCTGAAGGTCACATTAACTTGCGTGCAATAAAGAAATCTTTGTTTCATGATGCAGAACATCAATTAGCGTTAATGCATTCAGTTTTAGAACAGGACTGACATCACATGCATTACATTGTGAGTTATTAAACCAAAGGATATTGTTGAGCTATTGTTGTCCTTTATTATGTCAGTACTATTCCAAAGGCTGTTTCACATTTTAGCGGCAAGAGAGCACACCGGTGTATTGATTTCAAAATGAGTTTGTCATTCATCCCATGGTGTGGGCTACCAATCCACCAAATTTCATGAAAATCCGCGAGTGGCACTTGGAAAGTGTCCCTTATTGTTAGCAGATGTCAAGAAATAGAGGCACGCCAATGGTTCCCATTTACCGATTGGCATATAAGCTATATATATATATATAGGATTTTAAAAATATATATCAAGTAGCATAGGGATCAATACCATATACAGGGTGTATCAGAGTCACGGGTCAAGCGCGCGCAAGGGGGTGGGGAAAAATCGTAGGTGGCGATAACCCCGGTCGGTTTTATAAAACAATTAGAAATACGGCAGTAATTAATTTATTTATGACGGCCGTACGGCGTGACGTCACTTCCTTTCTGTTCGAACTGAGAGGTGCGGAAAGGCGATTACGGTGCGTAAGCAGCTCTCTAGCCGAGCTGGTTGCACTGAACAAGGCACTCTCATGCTCTCCTGCCTTCCTACGCAAAGCATGGGGCTGGGCTTGGACCTCGGCAACCCCTCTTCGCGACCAGCTCATGCAACGGTGCACCAAGAATAGAATGGGTATATGGATCTAAATGCAATATTGGAGGAATAAAGCTGTCGGTTGCCAAAAGAGGCAACAAGACATCTTTATGTGGTCCCCAATGGATATTTCGCGACTGGCGACAGGCGACAGGCTAATTTCAGACACTGGTGTGAAACCACTTCCACTATTCCACATAATGCAATTTATTCAGATAAATGTCAGTAGGCCTACTCTTACTCTCTTAGCCAACCTATTGTGGAGCACTGACAACCAAAGTAACTCTTCTTACCCTCCTGAATTTTGAAATTT
Organism: Catajapyx aquilonaris; assembly: GCA_000934665.2. NCBI lineage: Eukaryota > Metazoa > Arthropoda > Diplura > Dicellurata > Japygidae > Catajapyx > Catajapyx aquilonaris. The sequence goes on along the minus strand of JYFJ02009191.1, from coordinate 6,749 downwards.
TTTGGATTTTCTAATTCTGCTTGGCCTATAGTGTTGAGGAAACATCACCTACAGGTGGCTCGGAAACTATTTTTGAGTCACACTGTACCGATTATTCAGTATGGGTGCCCAATTTGGGGACCACAATATATTCTTGAAATGGAAAGGGTTCAAAATGATTTCTTGAAAAAGTTTCTAGGTCTCCCGAAGCGAGCTGCTGGCTTTTTCATCAGGCTGGAAACAGGTTTCCCCCATCTCGCGGTGTTAAGCTATTAACCCTGTAATGCCCACTAATCTAACGTAAGTAATGCCCACTGGGTCATATCTGGCACACCATTTAGTGCAATTTTTGCAACTTTTGCAATTTTTATATTTCCTGTAAGTGCCAAATTGCACTAAATGGTGTGCCAGATATGACCCAAGGGGCATTACAGGGTAGATGGCTAAACATTATCGTAAAATGGAGGGTGGTATGGACAACATTTTATTGCAGTCTGCTTATAAATACGCACGATCCACATCTCCTACTTCGCCTGCGACACGCAGCTGGTTTGGAGTACTTCAAAAAATGATGGGCACAGTCAATGGTTGATATGGAAGATCTAGAGGTGCTAGATCTGAAGCAACTCCAAATTAAGTTGACCGATCACTTTCTGAATTCTGACCTAGTCATGTTGGCTAATTCGAGATCATATTTTACCACGAGATTAAAGATACCCATGTGCCACACTGACAAATGTGATTTTTTTGACCATCTCATCACTATGGACGAATGTTGAGTGTATACCACTACAGCTCTGAAACCAAATCACAGAGCAAGCTGTGGAAACACTCAAACTCCCCACCGCCGAAGGAGACCAGGATGAAGTCATCATCTGGGATCCTTAGCCTCAGTGTTTTTTGGGATCCCAAGAGTTATCGTGACTGATTATTCAGGGTTCGGAAATGTAATGTACTTTTGCTTTGGGAAATGATCGAGGGGTTCTAGGAGATTATTTTTGGCAATCATGGCGGGTCTCTGCAGCATAGTTGTTAACGAGATAAAGTGCTTCAAACACAAAGTATAAAATATCCTGGCATATACAGGGTGCTCAAAAACTCGCGGAAAGTGGCCCCGTAGCCTGATAGGACTCGCGAAACTAATATAGGGATGTGGAAGTAGTTTTGGGCTAACTTGCATAGTTTTTGTGTACGACGCCTTTAAGATTTCTGGAGTTTCATGACGTCACATCCGCCTTGAGGCCCCATTGCGTCATCATACACGTTGTTGTGGCTGTTGCCATTGGCACTGATTATTATTGTTGCGAATATTGTCAACTGTGATTGTTCAGAAATAAACAACGATTTCAGTCTGGCAATTGAGGTGTCGACTGGCCATAGATACAAGCTCAAATCATTGTTTATTTCTCAACAATCACAGTTGACAATATTCGCAACAATAATCAGTGCCAATGGCAACAGCCCCAACAACGTGTATGATGACGCAATGGGGCCTCAAGGCGGATGTGACGTCATGAAACTGCCGAAATCTTAAAGGCGTCGTACTCAAAAGTTAGCCCAAAACTACTTCCACATCCCTATATTAGTTTTGCGAGCCCTATCAGGGTACGGGGCCACTTTCCGCGAGTTTTTGAGCACCCTGTATGTGTCCCTCCAAGCAACCTTAACTTTTTCATATGAAGAGTCCAGGGGAAAAAGGGGGAATGTCACACAAAAAATGTTCTAAAGAAATAGAAGAAATTGCTTTATTTCTTCACGTGTATAAGGAATAATAGGGATATCTTCACATCATTATATGCAACTGTCCCCCTTGTACCCATGGAAAGCCTCCAGGTATAAGTGGCACCTAGGCTACTATTGTACTGTGCACTTGGCAGGAACCCCAATGGAATTTGACATTCCCCCCTTTTCCCCTGGACTCTTCATATAAATAAGGTGTTACACCGACGCAGGTTGGCATAGTGGATAAGGCGTCCGACTGCTAATCGGGAGGTCCTGGGTTCGAATCCCGGGGCCGACAACTCTGACCGTGGTTTTCTGTGGTTTCCCACGGTCCTTCCAGGGAAATTCCGGAGTTGCTTCCGTAATTAAAAGGTCACAGCTGCTTTCTTCCGTCCCTATCCTATCCCGAAGAGCACAGTAAAATGAAAGCAAAGAGTTCCAGGCAAAACAAACTTCCCCCCTAAAGAGCCGATGGCTGATAACGGGGTATGAATTATTATTATTATTATTATAAATAAGGTGTTACCATGTAATTTGTTTTAATTCATGATCCTGTTAGGTGTAGCAGGGAATGGCCTAGGCAATGGAAGTGTCGTAAGGTGTATCCGAAACCTGGGATAATGCACTTTTTATTTAATGTTAAATATCTCAGTAACTGTAAGGCGGAGACCCATGTTGCATATATAGCCTACTTCAACTGATAGCCTAGAACCCCTCTATCATTTCCTAAAGCAAAGGTAGGTTAAATTGCCATACCCTGTATATGCATGAAAAGATCATCACCAGGCAGTATTATATCAAGACCTCCTGCGATAGCTTCGTGAGCAGATAATGTAGAAGAGACAAGAAATGGTGACGCAAGGTGTGCATCTCCTGCATGACAACCCACCCACTCATTCTGCCCATGCAACTGTGGCACTTGCTGGCCAACTGGGGTAGTACAATATTCTGACCCTTCCGCCATATTCCCTGGACCTCGCCCCTAGCAACTGCTTCCTCTTTTGCCACTTGAAGCAGCTCCTGCATGGGAGGCATTTTGGAAGCGACCAGGAGGTGATTACACAGGACAGGTTGAAAACTTCTTTTGAGCAAATGTCGACTTCTATTCGTAGAATGATGGTGTTCGACAGGTTGTGCATTTCTGGGAAAAATGTGTGGCTCTGCAGGGTTCATATACAGGGTGGACGGAAAGTTTCGGACCCCCCCAGGTTTTTTAACCCTACTTTTCACAGCGTCTTTTCACATCTTTTAAAAGTCCACAAGCAGTTCTAATGTACACTTATCTTTTGAAGCATAATCTTGAGAACATCTGAGCACCTTCGCTCTCGCAATTCCATTAATAACTTCGCCTCTGTGACTCATCTAAACATCCTATCTGTTTTGCGTTCATTTTGCTTGTTGCCTTGGAGGACCCCTGGTCATATTCTGCGTCAGATAATGTTTTTATGACCCTTTTCCATGAGTTCCCCTTCATGCAAATGTTGTGAACTCACTCCTGACCTTATTTTTCGCATTGGTCCATAACCTGGTCCAATAAAAATTTGAAAAGGAATGCATGAAATGGCTGACCCGGATGCATTACTTTCGAATTCTCACATTGGTACCATCACATTTGTCTCCATTTTTACTTTAAAATAATTTTTTGGTGCGAAAGGACGTGAACGAAAGGATGTGTCATGTTGATTAATTTACCAAGGTAGGACAGTTTACTGTCCTTTCCCACCAAAAAATTATTTTAAAGTGAAAATGCAGACAAATGTGATGGTACCAATTCGAAAGTAATGCATCCGGGTCCGCCATTTCATGCATTCCTTTTCAAATTTTTATTGGACCAGGTTATGGACCAATGCGAAAAATAAGGTCAGGAGTGAGTTCACAACATTTGCATGAAGGGGAACTCATGGAAAAGGGTCATAAAAACCTTATCTGACGCAGAATATGACCAGGTGTCCTCCAAGGCAACAAGCAAAATAAAAGCAAAACAGATAGGATGTTTAGATGAGTCACAGAGGCGAAGTTATTAATGGAATTGCGAGAGCGAAGGTGCTCAGATGTTCTCAAGATTATGCTTCAAAAGATAGTGTGCATTAGAACTGCTTGTGGACTTTTAAAAGATATGAAAAGATGCTGTGAAAAGTAGGGTTAAAAAACCTGGGGGGGTCCGAAACTTTCCGTCCACCCTGTAGATAGAGAAGGACTAATACATGCGTGCAAATTTGAACCGTTTCTCTCTTTTCCTTCAACCCAAAGGTACAAACTTTATGAACGCCCCTTGTACACATGAACAAGTCAAACCTTGTCACCATAGACATTAGGTTCAGTTGAGGATCAACATCGCATTTCTGATATTGTGGATAGCAATGATGCCTTCATCACTGTCTGTTGGGCCTGAGTATAAGACCATGGTTGGGCCAGTGACCTTTATAATTGATATTAAGGAGGTTGGCCCAGCATTGCCTTTAAACCTCCAAGGATAGGGAAGGAAGGAAGCGGCTGTGGCCTATTATACGGAAGCGACCCCGGAATTTTCCTAGGAAGATCGTGGAAAACCACAGAAAGCCACGGTCAGGGTTGCCGGCCCCGGGATTCGAACCCAGGACCTCCCGATTAGCAGTAGGACGCCCTATCCACTATGCCAACCTGCTTCGGTAGGTTGGGCCAGTGACCAGCTGAAGATGGGAGGTACTGGTAATTTAAACCCCTCAGTTGTTGACTCAGATGTAATCTCCAAAGACGGAGAGAGATATGCATTTAAGAGCAATAGGATATGCATCATAGATGACAGGATAAAACATTAGCTCAATACTGTCACTGTCATGAACTGAGGGGTGTGGTGTAAAAACATGATAACTGATAAAGGAGTAATTTTTCAGGAGAGCGAATTTAATTTTGCACACATGTCACAAATCAGCATATTACCTGAACTTGTATTGCCTGACTGTCTGTCTTGTTGTCCATAACTTTTGGAACACTTATTCCTGTAATTAATAGAGATACAGGGTGTAACAAAAGTTTCCGCCGCTACTTCAGCCTCATGACTCATGGATGACGTAACCGCAGATTTAAAAATCCATATCTCACCAATGGCTCGTGTTAGCCCTATGCCTCATATATCATTCGACCCACATTGAAAGGCCGCTCCCGCCAGATCCACTGCGCAGCTCCCATAGTCTAGGCCGTGCGTAGCATAACAGCTATAACTACTATTTCTGTGTGGCTACTCGGGAATCATAAAAAACGTTGCGGTGAAGGTTACGGGTTCAAAGAATGATTATATGAAAAATATTGCTTAGAAACCAAACTAATTAATTGCCAAATTCCCATAATTGTGCTAAGCTTCATACAATCTCTATCACTGCGCAAGATCCTTTTCCAATATAGCCACCTTGTAGCCAGAGGAAGATGGCTTCATATAAAGTCCGACAAAGCACTCGAGCATGTGATTTTTGTGATGAATTCTGCTGGTTTTGCTAATATGCCGAAAACCGCATTCCTTTAGGATTGATAGATTCTTTGCAAAAAAAAATAATTAAAGTGTGTGTCCGTAAATCACGCGCACATCGGGCAGAGGGTTAGTAATTTTTTAATTAACATAAGGTGTATATATATGAGCTAAACATGTATTCAGACATGGAAGGATGTAAGGTGTGTAAATATATTCAGTATGCATATCATTTTTCTCTCCAAAGACTGAGCTACACCTCTTCCCAAACTGTCCACAAGTTTGAATGTACATCTCGTGTGACAGTTGCTAATTCCTGGTCAACTCTCTTATTAACTGGTCATGATTTTTTGGCCTGGCTTGCTTACAGGCACTGTCTTACACCTGGCCCACAATTATCAGACATTGAGAACAAAGCACTTGCAAGGAATCTTCATGCCAGACAACACTTGCATTGCACACCGCCCATTCACGTGAGCACAAAAGCAGAGCTGGCGAGGATATGGACGGGAAAATGAATCATACAGGGGACAGCATATTCTGGGGATTATAGGAGTACAATATCAACATAAAAGATGACAGGTAACTTTAAAAAACTGAGAATGTCCCTTGTATAATATTGCCTCGGCCAGAAACCTTTGTTACACCCTGTATTAAATGCAGCGTCGGCTTGCCCCGGGCGGGACGCAGTCGTTGCCCGCTGGGCCCCCGGCCCCTTTCACCCAATGACCTAGTGCCTCTGGCGTTTTTAAAAGGAAATATGTCTAAATTGAAATAAAATAATGTAAAGCAGGAAAAAATGTGTCATTCTCAATAATATTTCGCTTTGTCCACTCTGGAAGTTCTTGCTCTAGCGACAGGGTGCAGGTGCACCTTACCCAAGGCAAGGAGCCCTCACCCCCCACTGCTTTGAGTGCTTTGAAAGCATATCGTTCATCTACTTTCGGGCAAGATATTCTACGAAACTACTTCATTTTCACATTATCATGCAATATTGACTCTCTGTAAGTTGGGGAACACCTTATCCAGCTGCATTCCTCCAACAAAAAACCCTACCTATACGGAAAATAAAGAGGAAAAAACAGTTGTGACCTCAGACAATTCTGTCATACAGTATTGTGCATTTAGTTAGCCTGACCAGACGTCCCGTATTTAAACTCAATGTCCCGTTGTCCCGGAAGCTCCTGTCGGGAAGCCCAAATGTCCAGTATTGTAAATTCGTACGTTATCAATGTCAAAATGAAATATATATTTGGCCTTGGCCGTAATATTGCACTATTCTGGGGAGGCGAAGTGGCGCTGCGGTAACGTATGCGCCCGCGGATGTTAAGGTCCCGGGCTCGATCCCAACCCGGGGTTCCCCCCTTCATCTCGCGCAGAGTGAGACCGTCTCTGGCTTCGTTTCGGGTGGCGATCCTTCCACATATGCCACCCGGGGGGAGTTCACAAAACGGCACATCAACGACATTGCACACGCACTTTGCACATCCCCTCCTACCTACCCTTGGAACACACTAAATACTATCTTAGTATACCGGTTCCACCCAAATGGTGGTATTCCACCCCCCTAAAGGAAATGTAACTCCCAATAAGGTAATGCAAAAAA
>JYFJ02009188.1:0-10422 GCA_000934665.2 Catajapyx aquilonaris | reverse complement strand
TGAATCTGACGCCAGGGAGCATTTACTACATAAGAGGCGCAAACATTCCATTTGGGCGTAGTACATGCTTGGGTATATGCAAAGGTGGGCATTAGCGGCCCTAATCAGCTAACAGCGAATAGCTGAACTAATTCTGCGTTACTTGATTAGACTAGCTGTTTCCGCTAACTTTTCAGGCCGTTAGCTGACTATAGTAATTAGCTGCAGCTAAATAATTTCAGCTAACAAATTTAATCATTCGTGTTCCTGTCTCGCTGTCTGTTACTTTTTAAAGTTGGATTGTTTCCACTCCCGGCAGGGATTAAAATAGCCCACCAGTTTATGGGTGGGGTCTTCAAGGCCCTATCCCTATGGTGGAATTCCACTGGTGATGCACCAAAATTGAAAGTCTTCCTTTCAATGTCCAAAAATGTGGGGGACTTCATTATACGGGGCATTCGCCGGAAAAGAAATAAAATCGTAACCGAGCAACTACTCTGATCTAACAATGATCCCATGTGGATTCTGGTCAAGCTTGAGGAATTAATTCCGGGGTCCGTGGTCACTTCCCCGACTTCAAGCCCAGAAGCAAAACAACGATTCAAGGGGTCAGCAAGCCGCAGGTACTGTTTCCTAATTGATTCGGCGAATGTCCCGTAACCCGTATACTTGACTTCAGCCAGCAACAGGCCGAAAGGCTTTTACAATGAAATCACACGAAACTGGTGGACGACTTAATTATTCTCAAACACAATGCTGTACCTGAGCGGAAATTCCATCAGACTTGAACTGGCGATAGCAGTTGACGTCCTCTGCACTGCTTCCACATTGCGATGCCATATGGAGAGGAAGAAGCCAACCAAGGCAGGATTGACGGGAGGAGCATGGCCACCACGTTGCTGATCGTCCATATTGCCGCCGTCCAACTCTTCAACCCGTTTTCCTTTGTCCCCTCTCTCTTCGGGTCATACGACGCGATTGACGTCATTACCAGAAGCCACGCCCTCTCCCGGCTCTCCCTCTCCTCTCTCCGGGAGAGCATAAGAAAACACCCATAGACAGTGGGCCTGTCATCCCTCCGTGCAACGCAAAAAACTGCATGTCCGTACCTCCCATTCCCATAGGACCGAGGATGCGTCGAACAAAAGGGGTGCCACTGCCTGAGGTGGGCGTTGTTACCATCAAGATTGAAGGTGATGGCATCCGCATGACTACTAAGGGTCAGAATTGGACTGCCCTGCACTTCGTGATAGATGGAGTTATGAACATGCAATCTGTAAAGACCCATCATACTTTCTTGATTATGGAGCATAAAGAATCATATCCCGCTTTAGCCGAAGCAACTCGGACAGTGACAAAGGAAATTAATGAAATGATCAGTAGTGGTGGAGTGATAGTGGACAACCATTTCATTAAACTAAAAATCATCCTCGGGGGGGACATGAAATTTCTACTACTGGTAATGGGACTAAAATCGGCTAACTCCAACAACCCGTGGCTGTACTGCACTGTCATTCAGCAGCAGAAGAACATCACATCGCCAGCGGCGGCGCTGGGGGGTAGCGAAGGGAAGCAGTCGCTTCCCCTAAAATCTTTCCGCCATACCTCTCGCGTCCCCCTTTAAAAAAATAACCAGAATATCGGATTTGGTGAAAGAGACTCACTTGTCAGAGGGATTCAGCAGGCGCATGCTGTTTGTTCCTATCCTTGACTGATAAGAGCACTGAGAGCCATACCCCAAACAGCGGCCCCCTCCTGCATTCCATGTCCCGTGGGACGGTGACGTTACGTACTGTATGTACCGGTACGATATACAGAAAGGCGGTGGGGATTCCCCTCTAATGAGGAAGGAGGAGCGAAAATACACAGGGAGCGGGAGGAAGAGAGAACAGTGACAAAGAGAAGACGCTCGGAGCAGCCTGGCAGAGCAGACGTCCGAGGAGGAGCTCCGAGGCGTTCATTGCTTTGTCTCATCTGCTGCAATAGTTCCCATTAGGCTTGCTTGAAACATGTCGGGCATAAAAAGCCACTGAAAAGACACAAGGATATAACTGACTACTTATTGGGTGGCACAGGTAGTGCTAAAAGGCGTAAGGCTGAACGGAGGAGACGCTGATGATTACTGTGACAATGTCGTGGAGAGAGTGGAAAGTGATTTAATTGAAATTGAGAACCATGATATTGGCGATAATGACGAGGTTTCAGAGGATGAAAACGACAGTGACGCTGACAATGAAAGTGTTGGTGTCGTGGTTTCTGACTTGGCGCAGTCGACTAGTGACGAGCCTCGGCGGCCGGTGTTACGTAATTACCCAATTACTCATTTCGGCGGCGACAAGAGGAGTTTTCTGCCTGCGTGGTATAGAATGCATGACTGGTTGGAGTAGAGTGAGCTAAGAGACGCAGCATTTTGTTATCCCTGCCCTCTCTTCACCAGGAGTACTAACACTAACAGGTCAAATTTGACGAAAGATGGGTACAGGCAGTGGAAAAATGCCCGATCGCCTATATGGTTAGGAAATGACGTCATGTCAAATTGGTTTTAAGTTTTGAATATAGCAAAAAGTCTGCTGAGGCTAAGTCCGGAGAATAGGGTAGATTGGCACAACAGATGTCTGATGCTTTGCCAGATAATGATGACGAGGAGCAATGTGTGAGACGGTGCATTGCCACGGCGCAATATCCAATTCGGGCTTTCCCACAATTTAGGCCTTTCCTGGGCACAGCAGCCCTCAACCGCACTGAAACATTCTGGTACAACACTGTTTGTCTTCCAATCTGACAACATGGTACAAATTCATAAAGAAAAATGCCTTTCCAATCCAAAAACACAACCAACATCACTTTGGCCTTTGACCGACTGATCTGTGCCTCTTGTGGTCGAGGAGACCCTTCCCAAGTATGCTTGGTAAAGCAATTGAAATGTCACAGTAAAATTTTTGCAAATTTCTTAGCGAAATTTCACACAAACACGTTGTTTTTCAAACTCCCTCATTTTCACTTTCTCACTAATTCGACGAACAGTTCGTCCAAGTGCTCTCTTAAGTGGATGTATCTCGATGACCAATGGTCATATCGGAACGTGGCAAATGGCAATTTGTTGATGTCGCTAGGTGCTGTTCAACATAATTATACGACGCGTCGCGTCGTATATGTGTGTTTAGACTTAACACGCCGATGTTATTAACATTACTAATCTCTCCAACAGGATTATAGGTACTAGTATACAGTACTTCTACTGTACCATGATTGAAAAACCATTATTTACATTTCAATCACCTGATGATGGTGTAAATGTTCAATCAATAAATTCTTTTGGGGAATTTATTCAATTACAATGGGTATAAATCTCTGAATTTCTCTGAGATTTTGCCAAACATGCAAATGGTATGCCTCACAAGACTAGTATGACGGCGTGGACTGAATACAAACACTTGAAAGAAAGGGGAGACGACTCGTCTGTTGCCGCAATACTTTCCACAGCACACGCTGCTGAAGTGAAAGAAAATAGGGAGTACATGTCTCATGTGGTGGATGCTCTTCGCTACACCGCCCTTCAAGGCATCGCACAGCGCGGGCATAGGGAGTCAGAATCAAGTCTGAGTGACAACAAAGGAAGCTTTTTGGAGCTTATGAAATTGTTTGCGGAGAGGAATCCACTCGTCCGTAAAAAGGTGAGTGCTAGCAGAGGCAAGTACAGGCATCATGATATTCAAAAGGAAATTCTTCGTATCATCTCCAAGATGACTCTGGAAGAAATAAGCGTGGAGGTAGCCAAAGCAAATTATTACTCTGTCATGATAGATGAAGCTAGAGACGTGAGCAAGTCTGAGCAGCTGTCTTTTGTAGTCAGGTACTACCTGAAAGGTACCATATACGAAAGATTTTTGGGTTTCCGTAAGGCCGATGGTTTGGATGCAAAATCCCTTTTGATATACATGAAAGAAACACTGAGCTCATGTGGGGTCAAAACAAAAGGTAACCAGAAGAAGAAAATAGCCAAATCCATGATAGTCTTCACAGCGGAAAGAGTAACAAAGGCCGCGGCCACTCAAGTACCGAAGAAGAACACTGCCAAACAGAGACTGAATTCAGGAGCACGAGATTGTGTTGCATGCCAAAAAAGGAGTGTGAAAAGGTGATGAAACGGAAAAATGACCTTCAGTTGACAGTGGACAAGTTGGGATTAGGCTCTCAGGATTTTGATTTTCTGAATTCGGGGAAATCCCTATCGGAGTGTTCAAATCGACACAGGATGAGAAAACTTCAAGAAGTGAAGGACTCGTGTGAATCAAGCCTGTACTTCTTTGATTCATATAAGTTAGATCTGGAGGAGATTGTGGTGGCTGAAAGTACATCTGGCTGCAAACTACAGCGGTATTTGATAGACTACAGTGAAGGGGCTCTTTCCATTACAAATTTTAAAAGTCAGTGTACCAGCGGTATTACACAGTTTTGCCAACTTTCCCCAGCACAGAAGCAATACCTCCTTGGTACCCTCCACATCATCGAAGGAGGCAACGTCAGCCAGAAGACGTGGTTCAACTCATGCGCCAATAATGAAACTTTGCCTAAATGGGCTCTACTAATGTCCTGCCGTAATTACGTTGATCAAGATCTCTCTATTACGAAATTAGAGGGTAAAATTCCAGGCGCACGGGTGACATCAGTCCTGACAGAAATATGTCAATCAGTCGAAAATGAGGCCTTTTTTGAAGTTTTTTTTTCGGTTAGTGGAAGTGGTCAAAACCAATGAACATACACTGTATATCAAAAGAAAGAGAAACACCAGGAAAATGCGCCTATGGAATTAGCTTTCCTCTTAAATGTAAAAATAAAATTTTAAAACATTTCATTGGTCACTTGCTCAGTCACGTGCCCAAGAATATATTGTGACCTCAACATGTTCTGCAGCAAAATCCTCTTTTGCATAAAAGCAGGTGTACTACTATCCGTTTATTTAATACTAGCAGGATACCCGGCGTTGCTCGGGTTATGAAATACTTTTCCATGTAGGCGTAAGTCATTGATTTGGTAGTAACCTTTGAAATAATTATGGCTATACAATGTTGGCATACCTGTTACATGGAGCATATTGCATGTGCATGAAGTCCAAACAACACACTAATTAGGATGTCAGATTGTATGAAAATACACAATACACCTCCAAAATCCAGCAAAAGTATGAAATGAAAAATTGAAGGTTGTGCAGATCACATATTTACACTTACGCTTTTGACAGAAAAGCACATACACAAAAAGGGAGGCAAACTTTTAGCCCTCTTTTTGGACTTATCCCAGGCATTCGATAGTGTGAACCATTATCTACTATGGACAAAGTTGCAGGACCTGGGGATCGGTGGTAACTATTTGAGAGTGATCCAATCGATTTACTCTACAGCGCGAATAGTATCAGATTCAAATAAGGAAGGAGTGCTGATAACGAAAGGTGTACTGCAAGGAGATGCCCTCTCGCCTATTCTTTTTAATGTGTTTCTGGCCGGCTTGAAAAACCACCTGACGGAGGCAGAAGTGCCAGATGTTAATTTGGGTAGCAATACGGGTGACATTCACTTTCTTGAATTTGCGGATGATATCGTTTTGCTAGCAAGCAACCAGATATCCTTGCAGAAGAAAATGAATGTCCTATCGGATTTTTTAAAGAGTTGTAAGCTGACAGTTAACACACTAAAAACAAAAGTAATAGTATTTAGCAATGGTGGCAGCTTACCACAAGGTTGTAAGTTCAGTTGGAAAGAGGACCCGACAGAAATTGCTTCTCCATATAAATACCTTGGGGTAAGGTTCGCTAGCTCAGGGAAATATCGAATCGCATCGGAAGAATTTGTAAAAAAGGGTAAAGGAGCGATTGCAGCGATATGGCCCACCGTAACTAAACTCCAAATTAGACAATTCAATGAAGCAATGAAATTGTTTGACACTCGTGTTGCCCCTGTATGCTTATACAACTAATTCCTATGGGGACTAGGCTACCTGCAAAACTTAGAGCAGCTGCAAAGTTTTTACATTAAAAAGTTTCTCTCACTACCACGCCTGAATGTCTTGAAGCGCCTAGGAGTGGATTGGAAGATCCAGAATTACAGGACATTGGCAGAAGACATGCGCCAGATGAAGGGAATCCGAGACATGAATCATTGAACCTCAACGGGAAGCGTATGTGGTTGATGCCATAATTCTCGATGGTCCAGCCATTGTTCAACTGCTGAAACCTGGCTCTGTAAAAACATTTGAAGAGTATGCACAAGTAGTATTTCTTCCATACATCGCGTCGCAGCTTCAACGTGCGAGTCGTGTTGATGTGGTGTGGGATACATACCGGGATGACAGCCTCAAAGAACAAACCCGGCTACGCAGAAGACTTGGGAGTTCGCCGAAGAGTTGGAGCTGATGTATCAATACCGAAAGACTGGAAGTCGTTTCTTCGAAGTAATGAAAACAAGATTAAGCTGTTTCATTTTCTAACCCAAGCTGCAGGCACATTGCTTCTTGACAGTAGGAATGAGCTAGTAATTACTAGCGGTGACGAGTCCGTCGTCTCCTCTTCCAATCGTGATATGTCTCTTCTCTCTCCAGGCACCCATGAAGAGGCTGATACCCGAACGATGCTTCATGGGGATGCTCATTGGATCCTTGGAGGAAGGAATTAAAAGGTAGTGGACAAGTTGCATTTTGAAACGATGCTCCTCATATGAGAGTGCCGAGCACGTCCCAACAGGAGAAATGCCCCACCCCCCAGCTACTTCTGTACCATTGCCACTAAGTAAGTGAATGTTGTGAAGCTGAGGTATGATTGAGTAATATTAGGTACATTCTATCATGGAAACCTAACTTAATGATTTCCTTCAAGAGAGCGCTGGGAGTCGGTGTTGAACCATGTTAACATCCATGACTGGGCTGGCAACAGCACTTTCCATCATTGCCAGCATGGACCCTCTCGCAAGGAAACCAAATGGCTGCGATTGGACACACCCGCCTACAAGGCTTTAGAAGCAATAGTAAAAAGTAAGGGTGGAATTTTCGTCGTACTACTAGTTACTGCTAACTTAGCAGTACCATTGCATTACACTGGTACTGCTAAGTTAAAAGTAACTAGTAGTACGACGAAAATTCCACCCCAAACCTTTGCTTCGCGCTCTACCTAATATGACCAAGTACTGCCACACAGGGCATTAGGAGGTCTACCATAGCCTCCTGACAAAGTATTGTCCAAAAAGACAGAACTTCTCATACGAAGGTAGCCTACATCTTCACAATGTGCACTTACCACCAATTTCTACTCTGAAGCAGCCTCAAACATATCCGTTCCTCTGGAGATGTGACTGTTGCGAAGGATAACTCATTTCGCTGAGACACTCCAGCAACAGACATATATGGTCATCTCATTTCATCGCCGGCCCCCAGCGCAATATGGTTCGGAGAGTGATACCATTGCCACTAAGTGAATATTTTGTAAAAATCGAAGATGAAAAGATATGGATGATACTAATCTGAATTTCTTCTGCCTGTCTTCAGTCAATACTAGTGATTAGTCCCACGAGTGAAATGACGGCTTTGCCACACATGACATAGAATCACACAATCAAATTCCTTCACAAGGGGTGTTTAAATTTTATGGTGGTAGAGTAATATTACATTTCAAATTTTAGAAGTACGGAGCACGCAAGCAAGATCTCCGTGACGAAGGGGGACCAGGCCGACGTGCGGGCGGCGGTGGCCCGGATCAGGGAGCTGGGCACGCTGCTTGCCTGCCGTAACGAACGGCTGGAACGGGCGCAGGAGCTCGGGGCCGGAGAAACGAGCGTGGCCAAGGCGGAGGTGGCCCTCGAGAGAGAAGGCGCGTCGGCTCCTGTCGGAGAAGGCGAAGGCGGCCGGCGGGACCAAGGCTGCACCTGTGGCGGGCGAGGGCGGATGCGCCGGGCGAGTGCCCGATGCGCCAGGGTCCTCGTACGCCGCGGTGGCCCCCCTAAGAAGGCGGCACCGAGTAGGGGCCCCCTGCTGAAGGTGGCGGCGAACCCATCGACGCCGCCACCCCCATACGAGAAGCGTGCGTTGGCGCAGGTCCCCTCCATGGAGGAGGCCTTCCCAGAGCTCCCAACTCCCGGCCAGGGGCACGTTTGCCCCGTCTCCATAGCGGAAGCCGCGACGGTGGATGCGACGGAGGCGCTGCGGACCGCGTTGCCCAGCCAGGTCCTGAAAGGCGGCTTTCGGGCCATCGCGAAGGACGGTACTGGCTACCGGGTCGCGTGCCGGTCGGCGGGCCAAAGGGAGGCGATGGAGGTGGCCCTATCCACCCACCAGGGTGTTCAGGGTCGCGCCAGCCAGAGGGGCGTGCGCCAGGGCCACACGCCTGATTCCCTCGTTGCGTCACTGTTGCAGGGCAACGAGGGCCTCTTTGCCGACTTCTTGCCGCTAACGAACCACCTGCGGGCGGTGTCGTCGCGGCCGTGCCAGAAGGGAGCGAGAGTGAATTGGCGGTTGGAGCTGTCCCCGACAGTGTACCTGTCGCTGACTTCCGAAGGGAACCTGGTCGTCGAATTGATCTCCTGCCGGGTTGAGGCGATCCCGGACCGATGATTCCGTTGCAGTGCCTTCGGGCACCCGGCCCAGTCCAACAGGGGCCGCCCGTGCCGAGCCGCACCTCGGTGTGGCTTTTGTGCCGGGGCGCACGGGTCCTGGCAGTGCCAGTACAAGGGTGGGGTGCCCACCTGCGTGCTGTGCAAGGCCATGGGACTCCCCGAGACGGATCATCCAGTATGGGCTAGCGGCTGCCCGGCTTGGACGCGACGGCGGGAGCAGATACGGGTAAAGCTCCAAAATGTCTGAAATCCAACCGGACCTAAGGATCGGGCAATTTAACGCCGGGAAGAGCAACCTGCACACTTCCCTCGCAGTGGACTGGGAGGTGGAGCAGGGCATCGACCTGCTCTGCCTCCAGGAACCTGGCGAGTACGCTATCCAGAACCGCCTTCGCAAAGGGACCCATTCTGTCCTGGGGGGCAAGGTGGCCCTAGTGGTGGTCAATTCCTCTCTCCGCGTAGTCGGCATGTCGGCTCCAAACGATGTGAACTTGGGGGTGTACAGCGTCAGTGGAACGGGGCGGGAATTCCTGCTCCTGAACCTGTACTTTGAACCCACCTCTCGGGGGTGGACGCCCACCTGGCCACGAGGCTCCCCGTCGTCATCCTGGGGGACTTCAACGCCAGGTCGCACTGCTGGGGTGACAAGGAGACGAACGAGAGAGGCTCACAGATCGAGGAGTGGATGATTGGCCTCCAGTCTGCCCAGGTTCGGACTTCCAGGCCTACTTCCGGCACCGATTGCAGTTGTATGCATACAATGGCTGCATCCTGCGGGGTCACCGGGTTGTGGTTCCGGCGCCCCTCCGTCCGGCTGTGATGGAATTGTTGAACCGCAGTCACCAGGGCATTGTGGTCACAAAGGCCGTGGCTCGTCTTCACGTTTGGTGGCCCGGACTGGACAAAGAGATTGAAGCGACTGTGTCAACTTGTGCTACGTGCCAGGAGAGCCGGCACAATCCCAAGCACGCTCCAAAGCTATATTGGCCAGTGCCGTCCCGGGCCTGGTCAAGGCTTCATGTGGATTTTGCGGGACCGTGTCAGGGGAAGATGTTGATGATTGTAGTGGATGCCTTTTCCAAGTGGCCAGAGGCATTCTTGATGCCCTCAATCACTGCCGCTGACACCATCAAGTCACTGCCACGCAGTGACTTGATGGTCTCAATCGCAAAAAAAAAAGGCAAAACCAACTTTTTGAATTCCATTACACGGGACAACGAACCACGAGGAGTTGTACCGAACTGTCAGGAGCATCACGGAGGAGTATTTATTTTAGGTTTCAGCGTCGCAAAATGCCTTCTTTCATGGCCAGAAGTTCCGCGCTTTATACAAACATAATCCGAGCCTTTCGAGTAGCTTATTAAAAAATAACCGGAAAGTAAAACAAAAATTGCAGTAGGATAATAATAACTATTTGTTGGCAGAATACAATTATATATTAGTCATATTAGTGAAAAAAAGGTACCGATCCCATTCTAGATCGTTGTGTAATAAAGAAGAATCCCTTTCGGTAAATTTCCCGATAAGTCCCTCAATGCCATCGAGTTTCAAAATGGGTGGGGTGGGGTGGGGTCTCCATTTTTACATCATTGTCTTTCTGTGAATATTATGCACACGTGCGAAGCAAAATTGGCTGCGGAAAGGTGCAGATTTGTAAGTACGCGCGCTTTTTTCCTGCGGCGACACTTGGGCGCGTCACGCAGGAGTCTAGCCGAGCGTCAGCCAGGGTAGCCAACCTCACATGCACTGCACATGCATGTCCCTGCAGGGAATATACGGCAGTGAGGCATCAGCCAATCACACAATAGGTCGTCATTTTGTGGACCAATAGGAGCTTATGAGTGTA
>JYFJ02009187.1:0-10428 GCA_000934665.2 Catajapyx aquilonaris | reverse complement strand
AATGAAAAGCTAGACTCTCTGTATGGCAGTGTTACAATACGAGAAATGTGTACGTAATAACTGCTAAATGAAAATGTTCAAATAAAATAAATTGTTACAAATGAGGATGTCGC
Source organism: Catajapyx aquilonaris (assembly GCA_000934665.2). Classification (NCBI taxonomy): domain Eukaryota; kingdom Metazoa; phylum Arthropoda; class Diplura; order Dicellurata; family Japygidae; genus Catajapyx; species Catajapyx aquilonaris. Next base: position 10,315 of record JYFJ02009187.1, on the reverse strand, counting down.
TTTAACTTTGTAACTCACGCCAATCCCGTCGCGTCACGTCTTTCTGTGCAAATATGTTCTCTATGTGGCGTGTATTTCCTACTATGGGGATTCCCCCCATAGACTTCGCAAATATTTCAAGAGAAAGTGACTGCTCCTATCCCAAACACAAAAAGCGTGCTTCAGTGTGTGACAATAATATGTCCATCTACACTACTATTCACATTGCAACCTTATATGAACATTTGCACTTGACTGTTTGTAATATTTTTTTCAATCTCGTGAGAGCACCATTTCTTGGAAATTCTTTGAAGAATGACAAATTAGTGTGACGCCACTTGCATACCTGAGAGAAAAGGCCACTGAATGTGCGTGATGAGCATGCGTAATGAAGGTCGAAAACCGGAATTTGCACGTCTCGCCTGAGAGGTTTTGCACCTTGTAGGCTTTCAGTGCATACGAGAGTTGCAGTATGAAATTTTGCAGTGCGTTCTTGGTTCTCTGTGTCATAAGGTAGGTGTCAATCACATCCATGACAGTGCAGTGCAAGGCGGTACTGTACACAATACTTTTAACACACTATTGCATCAGGTGTTCGGGTGCCTCATGCCCACCTCTCCGGGAGAATGGTCCAGGACAAATTATTGAATGCCATCACAACAATGGCAAAATTCCTTGCAATGAAGGAAATGTACCTGAAGGCACAGTCGCTACATTGGAATGCGACAAACATTACGCCGGTAGTAATTTAGATGTGAGCAACAAAAGGCAATGCCTACCAGACGGGTCGTGGTCTAGAGGCCAGCACCTATTCTGCTACTTAGGTAAGTCGATCAGTGTCAATATGGTTTAACATACCTTTATACTGACACAATATTGCGTCTAACCGAACAGACTGCGGGAGAAAAACAGCGTCGTCCGTGCCTCAGATCATCGAAGGTCAGCCGACCTTCAGGGGAAACTGGCCGTGGCATGCGGCCATCTACGTGAGAAAGTCCAGAGACTGGATCTACAATTGCGGAGGATCGCTTGTTCAGGACAGGTTCATAATTACAGGTCAGTATTGAATTACAGCACATTGCTGATGACGGATGACCTGAACTATCTGGACTTGGCGTAATGAACTATTGTTTATTCCAGCTGGACACTGCTTAGCTCGCAAGGGTGAAACTGAGCCATATCGAGAATCCTCCTTGAAAGTCATTCTTGGCAAATACACCCGCTCTTATCACATCAGGGACGAGCACCAGCAGGAATTCGATGCAAGTGCTACATTTGAAGTGCAATATTTCTTGTTGTAAGTTAACATCTTCTGATCCATTCTAGGTGAAGCACATATTCATGCACGAGTCATACTCTGCACGTCCGATTGAAAACGACATAGCCATCCTAGTGTTGGATCGTCCTGCTCAGATGACCATAGACGTGAGACCAGCCTGTCTGCCCAAGAGATGGCAAATTTCAAATTCTCACTTGTCTCCAGGAATCCTCGGATCAGTAAGGCATCTAGGGCACATGCAAGCAGGATGTGAAGCTAATGCAATGCTGATCAGATTCCAGGTTGGGGCTTGACGGAAAGTGGGTCCGTTGCCGATGAACTTCGTGTGGCAAACCTTCCTTTCGTGAGTTTGAACGAGTGTGTTCGAAGACTTCCAGATCACTTGCAGGGCGGGGTTGGTCCAGAACTGATATGCGCATCGCTTTTCAATGGTTAGTATTGCCTATATCGCACGATCGCATATTGTAATGATATCATTGTATGTGCGATTATATAGGTACAGGTACATGCACGGGTGACAGCGGCGGAGGCCTCGTATTTCCTTATGGTGAATCCCTGGACCGTCGGTGGTACCTGGAAGGCATCGTCAGTTGGGGAATCAACATTAAGAAACCAGACGAAAAGCCCAAGCCTTGCGATCCGATCGTGACATTCTTTACCGGCACGTATTACTTCAGGGCTTGGATTGAAGATACTATACTCAAGATACCAGGTAGGTTAATACTCTTGAAAAGGAGTTACAGTTACTATAATTATATGCAGAATATTTGTAGGGGTTTGTAAATTTAATAAAATATTGGATATACCAGCAGACGCATCTACACCAGCAATTATAACCAGTCCATCAACGACACCCTCTCCACCAGGATCTTCAACCGAATGGTAAGCTTCTTCTCCTGTAATCCCATTTCACTGAACAACATGTTTGATTGATTGCTTCCAACCAAAAGGGAAGGATTCTGCAGGGATGACGAATGCTGCAAAGCGATGAGAGTACCCAACCCTACCACCGGTTCTGGTTATGCAGAGTACACCGAGCGGTGCCGGCAGGGTGGTCTGAATTGCATCGGAAACTCGGGCTGTGCAGTCTGCTGGTGCCCTCGACCTTTTCCGCACGGGGTCAACGAAGGAGACAGGCCCAAATGTNGTGGTCTACCTTGCTAGGAACGAAAAAAAATGGACAAGTCCGATATTCATAATCGGTGCTCAACCATAAGAATATCTTCGGTTATGCATTTTAAACAGCACAAAAATTGGGGATTTACACTAATTTGCTTTGGTATCATTAATATACGTAATTGGTCACTTCGAAGTAACTACAGAATATTAGATGCTGCAGGTCCCTTTCTTGTCCATGTTGTAGGCTAAAGGTGCTTAAGATGACAAAGAGGAATAAATTACAAAACAGAACAAGAAAATTGAGAATAAATGTGGTTTTATTTTCATCCTGTTATGTAAATGAATGTTTACAAATGCCGTGATGGTAGATAGTGACGTGATGATTAATTATAAATGATGTGAGATAATTACAAATGGTGTGACAAATAGGAACAATTTAGAAATGACAATCTAGTATCCTATATACAGTAGTTGAATCCGGATAAAACAGACTTCAAGGGACCACGGGAAAATGTCTGTTAGGCATATAGGCTAATAGCCGAGGTGTGTTATATCCAAGGCCATTATATCCGGATACAACTGTATTAATGTTATAAGTTAAATAACTTACAATAAAATAACACAAAAATTAAGAATAAAAAAAAACTACGTGCGGACATCCCGAGAATGGAAATATACTTGCGAAGGATCACTTGTAAAGGACAGGTTCATAGTTACAGGTTAATAATGCACCATTTTGTAATCAAGTGTGTTTCTGCAATTTGATAGGTTGCATGAGCCTACGACAGAATGCATTATAAATTTGGGTAAATGCATTCAGATGCATTCTGCATTAAGTATAGTTATAAGCTCTTGGTCGTAGACTATACGCAATGACTCGACATTCCAATATCTCTAGTGATGGTCAAATGGTTTTAAAAATATTGAAGAATTTACAGTATTGACTCTTACCAGCCGAGTGAGACATGTGCTGACAGTGAGTACAAATTCTGACCAGATTCCAGGTTCCAGGCTTGACCGAAAATGGGGCCATTGCCGATGAACTTCGGGTGGCCAACCTTCCGAATAAATGGCCACTGAACGAGCCTAAGTACATTATGTAATGAAGGTCGCAAACCGGAATGTGCAGATTCCCTATGAGACGGGTTAGACTGCCCGGGTACTGCACTGTACATACATCAGACTTGCAGTATGAAATTTTGCAGTGCGTTCTTGGTACTTTGTGTCATAAGGTACGGACCAATCACACCTGCGCTGCTACACAGGCATCGACCTACGACTCAGGCAGTTCATCACAATAATGATAAGTACGAATTTTAATTATTTCACCACACTTTCAGATATTCATGTGCGTCTTGCCCACCTTTTCGGGAGACCGATCCTGGCTTGTTAATTGAATGCGTTCACAACAATGCCAGAATTCACTGCAAGGAAGAATATGTTCCGGAAGGCACCATAGCTACATTCAAGTGCGACAAACATTACACCGGACATGGAATAAGCGACAGAAGACAATGCCAACTGGACGGGACATGGTCCCACGGCACTTATATTTGCACATTGGGTAAGGAGACGAATGGAAACTTGTTTATACTCGCACATAGCATTATATTGCGTCTTACCGAACAGACTGTGGTAGGAAAACCACGTCATCAGAGCCGCAGATCAGAAAAGGTGGGCCGACCTTCAGAGGAAACTGGCCATGGCATGCCGCCATCTACGTGAGAATATCTAGAGACTGGATCTACACTTGCGGAGGATCGCTTGTAAAGGACAGGTTCATCGTTACAGGTGCGACATTTGGAAGAATGTTTCTGCAATTTGATAAATTACATGAGCCTATATATGGCATCATGACTGTATTATAAATTTGGGCAAATACATTCATGATAATTAAAGAATTTAAAGGCTACTGAATTAAATACCGAACGTAGTTATACTGTAAAGCCATTGGTAACTCAATAACTCGATATTCCGATTTCTCTAGTGATTGTCAAATATCGTATTATAATCAAACATTCTGCCCCGAGCATTCGTGGACGTTCATCGAACATCCTTTGGGTTTTGGATACACGTATAGCATAATGTACCATTTGTTGATGTAATTATGGTATAGGCTCAAATCCCGAAAACGACCACTGAGCAAAAAAAAAAAAACGAGCATTTCGCGGAATGCTTTCTTCGAAACTAGCAGATCGCGATATGCTCGTTTTTATCGCTCAATGGCCGTTTTCGGGGTTTGAGCCTAAAATATTATACATTAATTTTCTTCCAGCTGCACACTGCTTAGCTCGCAAGGGTGAAACTGTGCCATATCGAGAATCCTCCTTGAAAGTCATTCTCGGCAAGTATAGAAGCTCTTATGACATCAGAGACGATCACCAGCAGGAATTCGATGCAAGTGCAATGCAACTGAAGTACTGTAATATTTCAATGAGCCAAGTCCACTTTTGGGGGTTCTAACCTAAAATATGTGGTGCACCAATATTATTATTTATTTTAATGTCATCGGGTATTAACTGCAGATGTCCGTATGTGGCTGAACTGTGGAAACATAATATGGACGTAAAAAAGTTTAAAGTTAGTTTGTACCAGTGAAAGTTAAGTAATCGTCAGATTTTGCTCGTTTTACGATCAGTTTTTCCAAGTGGACTTGGCCGTTTTTGATCTTAGACCCCTCATTATTTTGGTCTTACAAACGAATGTAACACCTCTTCTTACATTCCAGGTGAAGCAATTATTCATGCACGAGTCATACTCGGCAACTCCGATCGAGAACGACATCGGCATCCTGGTGTTGGATCGTCCTGCTGAGATCACACTGGATGTGAGGCCGGTCTGTTTACCCGAGAGATGGCAAATTACACACTCTCATTTGTCTGCAGGAAGCATCGGATCAGTATGAAGAAAATATTAACTGCTACCAGCAGAATGGGACATGTGGTGAGTACTAATAATAATTCTGACCAGATTCCAGGATGGGGCTTGACCGAAAATGGGACCATTGCCGATGAACTTCAGGTGGCCAACCTTCCTTTCGTCAGTTTACCTGAGTGTGTTCGGAGACTTCCTGATCACCTGCAGGACGGGATTGTTGAAGAAGTAATATGCGCCTCTCTTTTCAATGGTTAGTATAATACAGTACTAGGTTGTTACCTCACATAGTAGGCTATAGTGCATATATTATAGTGTCCACTAGAGTTGGATGCATATGTTAGGTTCAAACCCCGAAAACGGATCGTATTGGACAAAAAAAACCGCCCAGATCGTGGAATGCTTCGTTTCAAACCATCCATTCAGCGGAGTGGTCGTTTTCAAAACGGGCATACACCGACAGGCTCTTTTTTTAAACGCCAGAACGCTTTCCTGGTCTAAACAAAGATGTCAGGACGGAATTATGTGTCGTGGCAGCTTCTTGTTTCCTATACTACGCGATTATTACTCGGATATATTTTTTCCAGGAACTGTTACCTTCAATTATTATTATTATTACGTTACCCCGTGATAAGGCTGAGCCTTTTTAGGGTGGTGGAATACCACCATTTCACTCCATTTTCCTATATTAACTTTATTCACAGGTGCAAGGAGTCAAGGATGTAGGGTAGGGATAGGGATTTTTGGGGAGGGAACATTGGTGCAAGTGCAATGTCGGTAAAGGGGTCTTGTGCTGTTCCCCAGGAGGTTAGGTTGCCAGACACCTCCTTGGTGCAGGTCAGAGATCCTCCTGACGCAGGTGAAAGGGAACTCCCAGGAGGGGATCGAACCTGGGACCTTCCACTCAGCAAGCCGAGACGTTACCATCTCGGCCATCTATACACCTCCCCGTTACCTTCAATTATTATTTGACTATTTGTTCTTACATGCACTGTTAGAGTGACACTTAGAATAATATTGAAGGTAACTTTTCCTGGAAAACTATGTCACAGGATCATAAAATGTTAAGTACCGGTAAGTTATTATTTCACCCATTTTCCAAGCAACAATAGGGTGTTCCATTTCCAGCAAATACTTGGCGTAGTAGAAAACATGAAATTGCCACAACATCTTGTAGGTGTTGTCTAAACCACCCATAACGGCACGAAAACCACGTCCTGACATTTTAATTTAGGCCAAAAAGCGTTGTGGCGTTTTTAAAAAGAGCATTTCGGTGTCTGCTCGTTTTGAAAACAACCACTCCGTGGAGTGGATGGTTTGAAATATAGTATTCCTCGATCTGGACGGGTTTTTCGCCCAATGTCCGTTTTCGGGGTTGGAGCATAGTTTATATCCTCCTGAGACCTGATGTCCAATATATATCAGCAAAAATAAAAAGGTGTCAACTGAAATTGACGCCATTTTTTTTGCTGATGTCCAGTATATTGGACATCAGGTCTCAGGAGGATATAGTATACTGTATATGCCTATACCTGTATTATTAAACCCAGATCTATATTGAACCAGTTGTTAGTGCTGTTTGATGACCAAAATCGTAGTATAAAGATGCTCCCAGTGAGGACCTATCCTATGAGGATCGAGAGTGAAATGGACAGAAAGTGATCCTGTGTTTGTTACTCTGTCTGCACTTATAGGTACAGGAACATGCAGAGGAGACAGCGGCGGAGGCCTGGTTTTCCCATACGGCGGGGCTCTGGACCGTCGTTGGTACCTTCAAGGCATCGTCAGTTGGGGAGTCGAAAATAAGAAATCCGAAGATGAGCCCGAGTCTTGCTATTCGAACGTGACGTTCTTCACCAGAACGTATTACTTCAGAAAATGGATCGCCGACACTCTCTTTAAGATTCCATGTAAGTGGAGAACGAGAGTAGCCTATAGTAATTTTCTTGTAACGATTCGTTTCCGACTGTCGAGTGGGTTTAAGTGATTTATGGACGCTGATGCCAGTGGCTAATAGCCAGTGGCTAATGTCTGCTATAGCATTTGCTCTTTCTGTACGAGACCTGTTCTTATTGCAAGCAACTGGAGGATCAACATCCTCACCCACAACATGTCCGCCTCTTCGGGAGACCATTCCTGGCCTGTTAATTGAATGCGTTCACAACAATGCCAAAATTTCCTGCAAGGATGGAAATGTTCCGGAAGGCACCATAGCTGCATTCAAATGCAAGAAATATTATATCGGACTGGGAATAAGCAACAGAAGACAATGCCGACCAGACGGGACATGGTCCCACGGCCCTTACATCTGCACCTTGGGTAAAGCAACGAATGGGGAAACTAGTTAGTATCACTTCACTTAACATTTTATTGCGTCTTATCGAACAGACTGCGGCAAGAAAATAGCGTCGTCAGAGCCGCAAATCTTCGAAGGTCAGCCGACCTTCAGAGGAAACTGGCCGTGGCATGCAGCCATCTACGTTCGAAGGTCCAGAGACTGGATGTACATTTGCGGAGGATCGCTTGTACAGGACAGGTTCATAGTTACAGGTCAGCGTGGCTTCACTTAACACTCATGCTGATATATAACGGATAATTAATCAATCCACTGACAATGGGTGTTGGTATTGAACCCTGATCATTCATGTGTCTGGGTATATTACATGGCGTAATAAACTATTGTTTATTACAGCTGCAAACTGTTTAGCTCGCTTTGGTGAAACTGAACCACATGAAGTATCCTCCTTGAAAGTCATTCTTGGCAAGTACAGAAGCTCTTATGACATCAGAGACGATCACCAGCAGGAATTTGATGCAAGTCCTGCAAATTTGAAGGCATTATTTCTCGTATACAGCCATCCTCTTCCTACATTCCAGGTGAAGCAATTATTCATGCACGAGTCATACTCGGCAACTCCGATCGAGAACGACATCGGCATCCTGGTGCTGGATCGTCCTGCCCAGATGACATTAGAGGTGAGGCCAGTCTGTCTGCCCAAGAAGTGGGAAATTACACGCTCTCACTTGTCTCCAGGAAGCCTCGGATCCGTAAGGGAGAGGACAGATATGCAAGCAGGATGTGATACTAATGCAATGCCGACTAGATTGCAGGTTGGGGCTTGAGCAAAAATAGGACCGTTGCCGATGAACTTCGTGCGGATAACCTCCTTATTGTGAGTCTGAGCGAGTGTCTTCGAAGACTTCCAGATCACTTGCAGAGCGTGGTTGCTGGTCCAGAACTTATATGTGCCTCTGTTTTCAATGGTTAGTATTACATCGTATAGTAGATAAGATCGGATTCTATAAGTTCTCGATTCTCGAACCAGTAATATTGTGTGGCTGAGAGGCAAGGAGCCCAGGAGCTGTAATGATCATATACATTATTGTATGTGTTAATATAGGTACTGACGATGCATGCTCGGTACTTAGTGGTGGAGGCATGGTTTTTGGGGAATCTCTGGACCGTCGGTGGTACCTGGAAGGCATTACCAGTTGGGGAATCAAGAACGGATCAGACCCTGGAAGCACTTGCGATTCGATCGTGGCTTTCTTTACCAGCACGTATTTCTTCAGGGATTGGATTGATGGGATACTATGGAGGGATACTATGCTCAAGAGTGAAAAGACGAGTAACAGTGACTAGTAGTTATATGCAGTGTATTAATTTGTATAGTGGATAGCCCTACTATATATGTACCTTTAACTTGCGTCCCCTTCATCGCTGACAACGTGTACGGCGTGTACCCCTTATATTACGGAATTGTTGTTGTCGTCGTCGTCGTTGTTGTTGTTTACCATAAGACGCATCCGGTGGGGCGACATCTGAATTCGGACAATCGCGACCAACATTTGAGGCATTGTTATGGGAAAGACCATAAATCACAAATAGGCCTATATATTTTTACAGCGGCTGTAAAAAAAACCAGTTATGAGAACACAGTGAAGCAGACTTTATTACACAAAAGCTTTCTCATTGTTGAATTTTGTTACAATAAAATGTCATGAAAAGTCAAAACAATTCAATGCATTTTAAAGATTTAAATACAGGCAACCGTTTTTTCTTTTTGATGTACAATATTTTCTCTTTCTCTGACATGTATAGTTATTACCACCTGCAGTGGGATGTATAGAGATGGGGCCTTTGTGCCATGTGGTTGTGGCATATCCATATCGTACTACGTCCAAGCTCTTGGTCCAAGTTTGTGTGGCGGGCTGGGCAGTGTTACCAAACTGGCAGCGGATTCAATCCTAGTTTAGTACGTATAATCAAACTGAGCCGAGAGAAGTTGGAAGATGAACCTTTTCCACCCCATAAACTACTAGCTTTATCCATTTTTGCTGATTTATTGGCACCCGAGCCCAGCATAAATGGCCGAAATTGGCTCATAAATCCGCAAAACGTCTCTCTCATGTCTCTCATAATCAATACCGGCCGCCTATAGGTGCAAAAACTGCCGGGCCATAATCGACCTCAAACTCGACCCAACCGCCCACAAACGCATAAGAAGCAATTAAAAGCCGTGGAATTGAATTAAATTAGGGGGCACGGCAGTGCCCCCGCCAAGTTCTCGCCGCACTGCCGGACCACCTTTACCCGACACAACTCACGTCATTTTGACCCCCTCGAATCTTCGCACTGGTGAATATACGTGGCTTCAAAATTTTTATTTGGGTAGATAAAAATCTATTAAAAATAATACCCCCTTACTTCCATGTTCATATCTCTTTTCATTTCCGACTTAAAAAATCATAAAAACTCCCTAAACGGCCAAAATGTGACACTCACTCACTCACTGACTCACTCACTGACTGATCATCAAAATTATACGGCACTTCCAGTGGTCCTAGGATGCTGAAATTTGGTATGGTGGTAGAGATTGTCAAACAAACACCAGAATAAATCTGAAAACGGCACTCTTTTGAGTCTAAATGCTCAAAAAAAATTATTTTCACGAAGTCTGCTGCTGCTGACCAGATGCGGCATTTTTAACACGGATTACTTTTTACTTTGAATTTCCATCAGTTATGCTGGTGCTCCTCCTGCCTTCCCCACGTTCTCATCTC
>JYFJ02009186.1:0-10422 GCA_000934665.2 Catajapyx aquilonaris | reverse complement strand
TCAATTAATTGCAGTGACATCCAAGATCGTTGGTCATCAGCCTGCTTCCACAGGTAGTCCAGGCGAGGTCCAGGCGAGGATTGCACTCATCCCCGCCGGCCTGCGCACTTGGCTGGCGGGCATCTCAAGGCAATGGGCCCGTTGCCTTGAGATGCGCCCCGCCAAGTACGCGGCCCGGCGGGGATGAGTGCAATCCCCGCCTGGAATCAGCAGGAGTCTTCGGCAATATGCAGACTCGAATTAAAATCTTTTACTTCATCTCGTGCACTTGGAATGGCCTGCTTGGACAACTTTCCTATGACACTTCCTTCCAGTGGCCTGGCACCATGGCAGTTGAGACAGTCTTCCTCTTTTCAATAAGAGCAACATCGCTGTCGCATTGCAAGAGACTGTGCATAATGCGATTGCCGATGGCCATGTGGACCGAGATTGCTTTGACGGCAGAGCATGTGTGTGCCAACTTGCATGTCCTTGTGATAAGGAACTTGGCTGGGGATCATAATTTCAGTTTGCATAGTTAGGTTTATATGCAATCATTTTTTGGCTGGTCTTGAATTATGGAGAAGAGGGGTGGCTTCTCCAGTAATACATTTAAACAGACCGTTGCATATTGATGGAGTTTATCTGGCCTAATCAACCACGCGGGGGGCGAAGAAACATTTCTTAGGTGTCATGTTCAGTGCTGATTAATGCTTGTTGGCCCCAGTGGATGACAACAAGCAGGGCAACTGATACCTGGATTTGTCTGACAACACTTGAAGCTTATTGCCCAAACGTCACAAATCTGGATGCTACAGGGTGGTTCTACAAGTGACATTTGTATGTGGAGACTTCCAGTGGCAATAACAGTCTCCATCCTTTGGCTAAGCTGTCTTCTAGAGTTTCACCTGAATTCACTTACCCATTGGTGCATCCAACCTGCCATGATCCAGTGCCATTCTCTTCTACAAGCAGTTTTCTGTGCCAAAGGACTGCCCACATTCAACAACTTCAATCACCAAGCATGTATCAAGTTATGAAGCAATTCCAGTCTACTAGTCTGGTATACTCAGTGCTTGCTAAGTGCACCTGACAATGAAGAAGACAGATCCTCATAGCATTTCATAGAACCAATGGATTTGGTCTTCAAGCTTTGCAAAGGGTCCAGACATCTGAGGACTGAGTGGAAGGACTTGGAGGAGCAAACATGGATACGGAGGCCTCTGGGACAGTATGGGTGGGATGGGCATCAATCCCCTAACCATCAAGAGATCCCTTGCGGGGTGCTGGTGGGGACGACGTGAGGGTGGCAGTTGGGAAGAAGACCCAGGGGCCTAATCCACGCCTTCTACTCGTTCAGGACTAGATGCGACAGACAGAGTTAGACCATCACCAGTAAATCTGCATCTACATCAACTGCCCCGCAGCATCTTAATGGACCATCCACCAGTCATCAAAGAGTCCTTCCATGTCCAATCATCCCACTGATACTCCCTAGACCCCTCGGATTTTCATGAAACTTGGTGTACCCTGTGTCCTTACCTAGTTATGAATGAAAACCACGAGGATTTTTTTTGGAGGGCCTGCATTTCAAAAGTAATGACATATTCAAATTTTTATGCAAAATTTCTGCATCTTGAAGTAGTTAAGGGCTATTTGCTCAGGAACTAGATGAGATGCAATCCTGTGCAATGTCTCTTTTGAAAAGTCTCTCGATACTTTTTATTTCCACATCTTTGATATGGTGGCTGTGAACTCAAGGCCATTGTTTTTTTGTTGAATCCATGAGCATTTTGGTGACATCTGCAACCTTCTTTTCACCTTCTGGTAAAGTGAAACCCAACCAGTTGGCCGCTAGTGATTCGCTATGGAAAGTATATCAGTAGAAGGAATCCATAGCGCATCAGGTGGAGGGGTAAGGAGAAGGTTCTGATGGGTGCAGAAATATCAATTTCTAGGAATTTTGCAAAGTTGTGAAAGCTCTCTCTCAACAATGTCAAGTACCGGTAGCTAACAGCTGTCCACATAATATCTGCAGATGATGTAGAAATCTCAACTCATGTCCCTCTCTATCTTGTGTCATGAGTTCCCTTGGGTTGATGACCTTGTCTCTAATATTTCCCATGTTGGCCAGTATCGGAGCATGTGTGTTACACTGCTGGTGTGGAGGCAGGGGAAATTAGTGAGCAACCGTGGTTAACAACAACAACTTCGTTAGGTGGCCATTTCTGTACTTTAAGCTCTGGCTCCATGATGCCAGAGTGTGTGCGGTTGCATTTCATAAGTGAAAAACTCTGCATGGTAACTTACATTGCAACCTTTGAAATATTGCTTTCAAATGGAATATCTAGGAAGGTGTACCCTACAGGCTGTGAAACCTTAATATTATTCTTATAATGAATCTATGCATGGCAGAAGCCATTTTCATGTCATGTGTGGCATAAATGATTGCCCAGAATTTTCGCTGTTTCGCCCATTGCTGGCACGATTCAGGGCAATCTGGTGTAGGATGGAACGTTGGTTCAAGGCTTGCTGCATAACTGATGGAATGCAGGAGAGGCAATGAAGGAATTTCTTGGCCAGTCACTTTCTCCAGGAGGTGCCCAATTATCTGGTAAATGGCACTCCTGTTTCCCCAGATAACCTCCCAAGTAATCACTCCTTTAATGACGGAATGGGGATCTTGAAGTCCCGAATGGTGCTCTGGAAGTAGACAAATCCAAAGCCATTTATATTTCTTGTCTTACATTACGTTACAATTGTCCTGGTGCCTCTTCAGAGCTTGATTAGGATATCTGCCAATACATTTTGTTAGTCACGCCTTTTCTGGGGAGGTAGAGAATGTAAGCCCAGAGCTCCTTAGTTTTGTTGTCTGCTCTGCTCAATATTGATTGCATAATACTTGCAGTGCCATAAATGATTTTCTAATAATAATTAGCACTTGCAGCGAATATCTGGGTAGCTCGTTCCAACAATGCTTCAACATGGCATCAAGAGTAAATAATACATTATTACATGCAGTACAACAAGTAGGCTATTAGGTTACATCAGAGCTGAAATTCGTCGCTGCAGTTAGGCCATGAAGATTGTGTATTAACAAGATATGTCAGCATATTATGCATTCATCATGTACAGTAGCAAAGGTCGCCTGATACCTTCCGCTCTTTTCACCAACAATAATTGTCCTGAGCGACTTTCCTCGCTCCATCTGCGGCTTCCTCTTCCACAATGCGAGATATTTTAAAACTGACTAAGCTGCATGCACGGGAGCACAGTGTGGAGCTACCAGTAATGGGATGAGTGCAATCCTCGCCTGGAATCAGCAGGAGTCTTCGGCAATATGCAGACTCGAATTAAAATCTTTTACTTCATCTCGTGCACTTGGAATGGCCTGCTTGGACAACTTTCTTATGACACCTGCTTCCAGTGGCCTGGCACCATGGCAGTTGCAACAATCTTCCTCTTTTCAATAAGAGCAAAATCGCTGTCGCATGGCACGAGACTGTGCATAATGCGCTTGCCGATGGCCTCGTGCCAAAGATACATTGTGCTTTGATTTGTTGCCGGCTCCTTCAACCAGTAGTTGTTGCAGGAGTACTGTCTCTGGTAAAACACAGCACAATGTGTTAGTTGTGGTGTAATCATCACCTGCTGCAAGTCACCACATAAAACATTGGGGGTGGATTTGCTCGTGCTGCTTTTGTGTCATCGGCTAGCATTTGATGCGACTGCTCCGCTTTCCTGTGATGCAACTCACTCTCATCTTGTCTGCTTCCTTTCCATCACACGCTCCTTGCAGAAGTATATACTGGAACCTGTCACATGTCTGGCATGTATCAGAGCGTGGCTGCCAGATGCGCCGGTGGAAGTCCCGCTGAAATACATCTCGGTACAGCCAGTACTCACGTGATTACACAGCTGTGCAGTGGCAAAAGTGTTTTTCTATTAGCCGTCATTATACACTTTTGCTCACTGTTATCAGAAAAATACAACCTACCTACCTATCATGAACTATGTTCACTGGATGACAATATTAAATTTATTCACCTCAAAACATTTTGACATTATACTGTGACAGTAAGTGCTCTTCAGTTTGACACTACTATCGCAAAATATATTGAAAGAGAATTGTAGCAAACTACACAGGTATACTGCTGGCATTTTTCAGTCACTCATAGGATTAATATTACAATAGCATGTAGATCAGATTGGGCAGATGCACCAAAAAGCATCCGTCACTTACTTCTGGATTTGCCTCTTGAAAGAGTTGGAGCATCTTTTGTACAGACAGGTCATGTCGGAAGTAGACCCGTTGCCTATAGCACGAGAATAGTGATTTTCAACTTTTGGAAAGCTCTCCACATGTGTCGGACGTAGGCAGGTACGGGTCCGAATATTAGTTGGAAGTTCATATGATGGTTTGGGTACGACGACATCAAAATGTCTATTACCGTTTCTATTAATGCTTGTTTATTGTACACATAGATCTTACATTTTCCCCTCCTAGTGGAACGTCGCTTCTTCATGTTACAGTACACATGAAGGTATTAATGTTTCCCTCCAAAATCACATAGTTTGCGATTGAAAATTCTTACCTGATGTGGTGCTCAAACTCTGTCGGCCTGGGTGCCTGAATGTACAGGTCCTCTCATTTTTTACAATAATATTCCGGCACAGCTTTTATAGTGCCCGGTTTTGGGTGGGGTTTACACCACGTGAGTATGCAAGTTCGGGGGTTTTCTGCGATATCGAACTGACTCCTCCATCATAGAGACAGGCGTATTCTCTGCTCTTGAACTATAATGATGCTTTTGAATGTTTTCTAGCACTTGGAATGCTACAGATTTGCTGCTGCCTTGCTCACGTCATGCGGTTTCATACAAGCATGTTTTTAATAGGCAGGCTTACTTTATGATACTCAAGTGTATATCAGACGCTATTTAATATTGTAATTAAAGTCTGTTTATCTTTATTGTTATGCCGTATGCGGCATGACACATGCTTGCGAATAACTTCCCTCGGTCCCTCAGAAATTGCATGAAGCCTATACTCATGCCTTAGACGTAATTTATGTAAGTCCTGGTCCTTCTTCATTTTCTCTTGAATGATTAGCAGTCGCCGCCTCGTGATACTGTACATGTCGCATTCCGTCATCCGACATGTTGGCAAATGTTTGTCCTTCAGCCTGATGACATAAATGAAGGTGGTTGTCCTCTGGGATGGCCCTTCGTCAGCCTTCTTCCGAGCCCTCTTGATAGTGTCAATCTTCATTAGTGAGGCAAGATGCTGTGTTTGTTCATGTGTCCATGAATGGAACTTGTCAAACAATGCGTTCTTTTCCTCAAGCCTTAAGCTGCACACAACTTTCTTAGAGTGCATGCTGCAGACAACTTTCTTAGAGTGCATGCTGCAAACCTCTCTCTACAGAGGACAACATAGGATGTCAACTTCAATGTTCATCAGGCAGCACCCCAGTTTGCCTAATATTTTTGGAGAACAGCACACAGCACCGACTCAGGAGCTTTCTCCAATTCTCAAAAGAAATCCTTTCGGAGTGGGTGCCTGTTAGGTGGTGAGAGGACCACCCTACCGGGGATTCGTTTCCCCGGTAGGGTCCTAAACGCCCACTTATTTATCTCTAGTTTTCAAGGCTCATGGGGATAATTTTGTTCGGTGGGGGTTAGAGAAAAAAAACACCAAAAAAGCAACAAAAAAGGGCATAATTCCATTGTGGCATCAGTCTCCAGCATGCTATTTGGCGGTGGGCATGCTGTGAGACTTGTGCGTATCTCCAGACGAGAATTCATCAGTCTCCAGCATGCAGCTTTGTACATAGTTTGCCTTGTCTTCCCACTTTGTACATAGCACTCACCTTCCCTGTACCCAGACGGACAGGTGGAGGATGACTCTCTTCGTTGTCCATGTGGCCAGATTTTGCTGTTGGCTGCCTGCGTGTCAATAAATTGCTTCAAATTGTCGTTCCCTGCTGCCTCTTCTCTTCGTTCTTGTACCCAGACGGACAGGGGGTATGATGAATTCTATGGTCGGGTCATCTCTGCATCCACTGTACCCTGACGGACAGTGGTGGAGCTTGATTTCTGTGGCGCCGACATCCCCGTACCCTGTACCCCTGTAATCACTACATGAGCTTTCTAGTTTCTATTTTTCTAAAAAACAAATCCCCTCGAGGTGAGGGGACCACCCTACCGGGGATTCCTTCGTGTTTTCCAGGTAGGGCCCTAATCGCCCATATATTTATCAAGTGTTTTTGCCCGAGTGGCTTATGATTCGGTGGGGGGTATCCTATTTGATGTAGTTTATTGATTTTATTTTGGCCCGAGTGGTCCTTGTACATAGTTTGCCTTGTCTTGCCACTTTGTACATAGTACTCACCTTCCCTGTACCCAGACGGACAGGTGGAGGAAGACTGTCTTCGTTGTCCATGTGGCCAGATTTTGCTGTTGGCTGCCTGCGTGGCAATAAATTGCTTCAAATTGTCGTTCCCTGCTGCCTCATCTCTTCTTCCCTGTACCCAGACGGACAGGGGGTATGATGAATTCTATGGTCGGGTCGTCTCTGCATCCACTGTACCCTGACGGACAGTGGTGGAGCTTGATTTCTGTGGCGCCGACATCTCCGTACCCTGTTCCCCTGTAATCATTACATGAGCTTTCTATTTTTCTAAAAAAAAATCCCCTCGAGGTGGGTGCCTGTACGAGGTGAGGGGACCACCCTACCGGGGATTCCTTCGTGTTTCCCCGGTAGGTCCCTAAACGCCCCCATATGTGTCAAGTGTTTTCGGTGGTGGGTAGTCAATAAATCAGCAACCCAAAAAAAACAAAAAACAAAGGAAGAAAGGGTAGAATTATATTTGGTGGTGGCCTGTACATATCCTCATGCCCCAGTGGCTTCTGAATCGGTGGGGGGAATTCTATTTGTTGTTGTTTTTTGGTTTTATTTAGGCCCGAGTGGTCTTTATACATAGTTTGCCTGGTCTTCCCCCTTTGTACATAGTACTCACCTTCCCTGTACCCAGACGGACAGGTGGAGGTTGACTCTCTTCGTTGTCCATGTGGCCAGATTTTGCTGTTGGCTGCCTGCGTGGCAATAAAAGTGCTTCAAATTGTCGTTCCCTGCTGCCTCATCTCTTCTTCCTTGTACCCAGACGGACAGGGGGTATGATGAATTCTATGGTCGGGTCATCTCTGCATCTACTGTACCCTGACGGACAGTGGTGGAGCTTGATTTCTGTGGCCCCGACATCCCCGTACCCTGTACCCCTGTAATCACTTCATGAGCTTTCTAGTTTCTATTTTTCTAAAAAACAAATCCCCTCGAGGTGAGGGGACCACCATACCGGGGATTCCTTCGTGTTTTCCAGGTAGGGCCCTAATCGCCCACATATTTATCAAGTGTTTTTGCCCGAGTGGCTTATGATTCGGTGGGGGGTATCCTATTTGATGTAGTTTATTGATTTTATTTTGGCCCGAGTGGTCCTTGTACATAGTTTGCCTTGTCTTGCCACTTTGTACATAGTACTCACCTTCCCTGTACCCAGACGGACAGGTGGAGGATGACTCTTCGTTGTCCATGTGGCCAGATTTTGCTGTTGGCTGCCTGCGTGGCAATAAATTGCTTCAAATTGTAGTTCCCTGCTGCCTCTTCTCTTCGTTCTTGTACCCAGACGGACAGGGGGTATGATGAATTCTATGGTCGGGTCATCTCTGCATCCACTGTACCCTGACGGACAGTGGTGGAGCTTGATTTCTGTGGCGCCGACATCCCTGTACCCCTGTAATCACTACATGAGCTTTCTAGTTTCTATTTTTCTAAAAAACAAATCCCCTCGAGGTGAGGGGACCACCCTACCGGGGATTCCTTCGTGTTTCCCCGGTAGGGCCCTCAACGCCCACATATTTATCAAGTGTTTTTGCCCGAGTGGCTTATGATTCGGTGGGGGGTATCCTATTTTATGTAGTTTATTGGTTTTATTTTGGCCCGAGTGGTCCTTGTTCATAGTTTGCCTTGTCTTGCCACTTTGTACATAGTACTCACCTTCCCTGTACCCAGACGGACAGGTGGAGGATGACTCTCTTCGTTGTCCATGTGGCCAGATTTTGCTGTTGGCTGCCTGCGTGGCAATAAATTGCTTCAAATTGTCGTTCCCTGCTGCCTCATCTCTTCGTCCTTGTACCCAGAGGGACAGGGGGTATGATGAATTCTATGGTCGGGTCATCTCTGCATCCACTGTACCCTGACGGACAGTGGTGGAGCTTGATTTCTGTGGTGCCGACATCTCCGTACCCTGTACCCCTGTAATCATTACATGAGCTTTCTATTTTTCTAAAAAAATCCCCACGAGGTGAGGGGACCACCCTACCGGGGATTCCTTCGTGTTTCCCCGGTAGGGCCCTAAACGCCCCCATATGTGTCAAGTGTTTTCGGTGGTGGGTAGTCAATAAATCAGCAACCCCAAAAAAACAAAAAACAAGGAAAAAAAGGGTAGAATTATATTTGGTGGTGGCCTGTACATATCCTCATGCCCCAGTGGCTTCTGAATCGGTGGGGGGTATTCTATTTGTTGTTGTTTTTTGGTTTTATTTTGGCCCGAGTGGTCTTTGTACATAGTTGGCCAAGTCTTCCCCATTTGTACATAGTACTCACCTTCCCTGTACCCAGACGGACAGGTGGAGCATGACTCTCTTCGTTGTCCATGTGGCCAGATTTTGCTGTTGGCTGCTTGCGTGGCAATAAATTGCTTCAAATTGTCGTTCCCTGCTGCCTCATCTCTTCGTTCTTGTACCCAGACGGACAGGGGGTATGATGAATTCTATCCTGGGGTCATCTCGGCATCCACTGTACCCTGACGGACAGTGGTGGAGCTTGATTTCTGTGGGGCCGACATCCCCGTACCCTGTACCCCTGTAATCACTACATGAGCTTTCTAGTTTCTATTTTTCTAAAAAACAAATCCCCTCGAGGTGAGGGGACCACCCTAACGGGGATTCCTTCGTGTTTTCCAGGTAGGGCCCTAATCGCCCACATATTTATCCAGTGTTTTTGCCCGAGTGGCTTATGATTCGGTGGGGGGTATCCTATTTGATGTAGTTTATTGGTTTTATTTTGGCCCGAGTGGTCCTTGTACATAGTTTGCCTTGTCTTGCCACTTTGTACATAGTACTCACCTTCCCTGTACCCAGACGGACAGGTGGAGGATGACTCTCTTCGTTGTCCATGTGGCCAGATTTTGCTGTTGGCTTCCTGCGTGGCAATAAATTGCTTCAAATTGTCGTTCCCTGCTGCCTCATCTCTTCTTCCCTGTACCCAGACGGACAGGGGGTATGATGAATTCTATGGTCGGGTCGTCTCTGCATCCACTGTACCCTGACGGACAGTGGTGGAGCTTGATTTCTGTGGCGCCGACATCTCCGTACCCCGTACCCCAGTAATCATTACATAAGCTTTCTATTTTTCTAAAAAAAATCCCCTCGAGGTGGGTGCCTGTACGAGGTGAGGGGACCACCCTACCGGGGATTCCTTCGTGTTTCCCCGGTAGGGCCCTAAACGCCCCCATATTTGTCAAGTGTTTTCGGTGGTGGGTAGTCAATAAATCAGCGACCCAAAAAAAACAAAAAACAAAGAAAGAAAGGGTAGAATTGTATTTGGTGGTGGCCTGTACATATCCTCAAGCCCCAGTGGCTTCTGAATCGGTGGGGGGTATTCTATTTGTTGTTGTTTTTCGGTTTTATTTTGGCCCGAGTGGTCTTTGTACATAGTTGGCCAAGTCTTCCCCATTTGTACATAGTACTCACCTTCCCTGTACCCAGACGGACAGGTGGAGGATGACTCTCTTCGTTGTCCATGTGGCCAGATTTTGCTGTTGGCTGCCTCCGTGGCAATAAATTGCTTCAAATTGTCGTTCCCTGCTGCCTCATCTCTTCTTCCTTGTACCCAGACGGACAGGGGGTATGATGAATTCTATGGTCGGGTCATCTCTGCATCCACTGTACCTTGACGGACAGTGGTGGAGCTTGATTTCTGTGGCGCCGACAGATTTCTGTGGCGCCGACATCCCCGTACCCTGTACCCCTGTAATCACTACATGAGCTTTCTAGTTTCTATTTTTCTAAAAAACAAATCTCCTCGAGGTGAGGGGACCACCCTACCGGGTATTCCTTCGTGTTTTCCAGGTAGGGCCCTAATCGCCCACATATTTATCAAGTGTTTTTGCCCGAGTGGCTTATGATTCGGTGGGGGGTATCCTATTTTATGTAGTTTATTGATTTTATTTTGGCCCGAGTGGTCCTTGTACATAGTTTGCCTTGTCTTGCCACTTTGTACATAGTACTCACCTTCCCTGTACCCAGACGGACAGGTGGAGGATGACTCTCTTTGTTGTCCATGTGGCCAGATTTTGCTGTTGGCTGCCTGCGTGGCAATAAA